>CM077157.1:107657447-107867826 GCA_039583875.1 Platanthera guangdongensis
ATTCTTCTTTGAAGAACTCATTCAACGGCAAGAACCAGGTCAGGGCCACCGCCTGTGGTGACCCCGTCGGAGCACCATCGGAATACCGTCGGCTAGTTCGTCGGAGCGCCACCGGAAGCCCGTCGGGGGGGGGGGGGGAGAGTGGGGTGGGGGTGGGGGGGTGCGAATCCCGTCGTCGCTGGCCAGGTACTGTGGCGCGTAGCCATCGGGCCGGAGGCCCGTGCCTGTCACTCGTGCATGTGTGTGTGTGTGTGTGTCTATATAGTATCCCAATCATATGCGCAGCAAATTTAATGCAAAGGTGCGAAGAAATAGTGTCCACCGTCTGATTGAATCTCCCCGCCATTGCATCACACGACCAATATGCATTATAGCGGCAACGCGCCAACGAACCCCGGGCGGCCGCTGGCCAGCAAGCCATCAAGCGGCGGCGGCGGCGCTGTAATGCATATTTGAATTTTATTTGTAGCGGCGGCGTCGCCGACTGCGGGCTTGTCGGCCGTCCGACATTCGTCGGCCGCCGACGAAGGACGGCCGGCCGGTGGCCGGTGAGCCCCGAGTCAGCGGCGTCGCTGCTTGGACTGCTATATATATATATATATATATATATATATATATATATATATATATATATATATATATATATATATATATATATATATCTTATATATATCTTATATATATATAAGGGAATATAGATATTTGGAGGCACACTTGTTGATGCGCGAAAATGGAAGGGGGGAGATTAGAGGGTTGTCGCGGGCACCAACAGCTAATAGGGTGTGTTCGGTCTCACAGGCAAGGTGAAGAGGTTGATGGTTGCGGGGATAGAGGAGAGGACAAATCTTCTGAGTCCTCAAGAGTGGAGCAAATGCTTGTTCAAGGGTTGCGGGGATAGAGGAGAGAAGGGTGTTGATCCGAGTGCGGAGTTGGTTGGGAAGGTTGATCCGGGGCTGTCGAGCAGACAGTTACTTTGATGGTTGTTCTTGCAGGTTGACGCCGAGAGAGTTAAGCTGAAAAGAAGAGAGGGGCCGCTACCAGTGGCAACAGCAGACATCGCCCGCCTCACCTTAAATGGCACTCTTGCGACGGGCTTTCCTTTGATTAATATAGAGTATTACAGATTGAGTTACACTTTTGCATGGAAAGCAAATAAAGGGTACATTTGGGGGAAGCTGGCGGCTAAGGAAAGAAAGTGCCAGAAAGGAGGCCGCGCGGACTGAGGGGTCAGGCCGGCAAGCCGCGCAGTTAGGAGAAGAGAAAGAGCAGACTGAGAAGTGGAGTCTGCAGGTTTTGACGGCTTGACCTTGTCGTCGGCTGTTCTTGAGCGTGACGCAATGTCAGCATGGAGAGCCCCCCTTTGAACGAGAGGTATGGGGGTCTATTTATAGGCCCGAGGAGGTAACGTCTTTCAGTGACGTTACCCCCGGTGAGATGATAACTTGTGCAAGTAGAGAACGGAGTCTGCCTAGTACGCAATAGGTCGCGCGGTCTGGGATTGCCTTCTGGAACTGGTTCTACTGCTGGCAGACTGGGAAGAGTCCGCTCCTGCTGCGCTGAGCGAGCCTGCACCAAATTATGCAGGTTGCGGAGAATATCCGCCCGGTGCCGGGAAGCGGGTGCTGGAAGCTGATGCTGAATGGCGGGCTCCATAGCAAATACGCCGTGTCCGTGGGGAACAGGCCGAATATGCCTCTGCTGCTGAGTAGAGGCGAGGCCGCCAGCTACTAAGAAGCTAGAGCTGGGGTCATCAATGCTTGCGGACTGAAGGGTCGAACTGCGGGGCGAGTCCGCCTACCGCACATTGGACGAGATCAATGTTGGAGAGCTGGAGCAAGTCCAGGCTCTTGGGCGGACTGAGGAGGAGTCCACGAGATGCTAGTGTTCACGCTGGTCGACTTGGGCGACCAGGCGGACTGAGGAGGCAGGTCGCCCCTTCTGCTGAAGTTCGTCTCCTGCTGAATGGAACGGCTTGCCGCCCCCACTGGGTGGCTTAGGCTTGGCGATCTGGCAGGTCGCGCATGCTGGCGAAGTGGAACTAGGTGTTGCTGGTTGTCGGCCTGGCGATAGGTCGTCATTCTTATTATTCGACGAGCTAGATGGTTATCAGTGCTGCTAATGTTGGGCGGCCTGGAAGGAGGCCGCTTGACGATGTTGCGGTCTTGTCTACTTGATGTGCGACCTGTAGGAGCGGGCTGAAGGAGACTTAACTCCTGCAAGGATCACGGCTTATTATCGGTCTGGGCAGATAAGTATCCGAGTTCGCTAAAGTTGGTCGGTACATATTCGGATGGAGAGAAGCTTGTGGCAGTTAGCTAAAAAGGCGCGCGGCCTGCAGGGGAGGACTGAGTAAGCAGTCTGCACCCCCTGCTGAACAAGGGAATACTACGCGACCTGAGCGGTCAGACCGCTGAAACCGCCCAAGCCGTGCGGCCTGAGCGGACAGAGAAGCATGTCCGCCCATCCTCTCACGTCGCGACCTCTAGGGAAAACCCGGAGCAGGCCGCGAATAGCGAGCCAGCTAACTTGGGAAGGATCGCTGATTTCTGGGTTAACATAATACCCGCACTTTTTTAAGTTCCGAAGAGAACTTCGAAAAAGTTGGAGACCCACGAAAATAGTGATCCACCGCAAAGGAAAAGGAGGCAAGGAGAGATAGAACCTGATGTCTCTCCTTAGGAGTTTGCTAATGTCTATCTTCCTCTTGCAAAGGGAAAGTTAGTGTAGGCATGTATGGAAGGTACATCTTGTGTGTACCTGAATTTGCCTTTGCAAAATGAAGAGGACGTGTCTTCTACTGAGCTCTGCAAAAAAAAGATGAGAGGAAATCATAGAAGAAAAATAACTTGCAAGTACCTGATGGAGGCTTGCAAGCACCTCTTATCCTCTGCAAAAAGAAGAGTAAGCAGTATGTATGAAGGGAAAAATAATTTGCAAGTACCTGAAGGGGACTTGCAAGCGTTTGCTGGTTTCTGCAAAAAAGAAGTTAGAGGCAGATATGAAAGTAAAGTAAGCTGCAAGTATCTGAAAGGAACTTGCAGGTATCTGCTAATCTCTACAACAAGGAGTTAGAAGCAGACATGATATATGAAAATACGTTGCACGTACCTGAAAGAAAACTTGCTGGTATCTGCTGATCTCTACAAGAAAAGAGTTAGAAGCATATGTGATATATGAAAGTGAGTTGCAATTATCTGTGAAGAAACTTGCAAGTATCTGCTGATCTCTGCAAGAAAAGAGTTAGAAGCAGATGTGATGTATGAAAATGGGTTGCAAGTACCTGTGGAGAAACTTGCAAGTATCTGCTGATCTCTGCAAGAAAAGAGTTAGAAGCAGATGTGATGAAAAGACTAAGATGCAAGTACCTGGATGAGACTTGTAGGTGCCCGCTAATCACTGCAAAGAGAAGAGTGAGCGACAGACATAATATAATGAATTAAGCTGCAAGTACCTGAGCGAAACTTGTGAATTCTAGCTGTTGACGAGATAAGATGGATATGATCATATAGTAGGGGAAATGTCTGACGAATTCTAATGACAATTGAATGAAGATTAAATCGGAATAGTAATCTTGCTAGATTAGAGATAACATCCTTAATATGAAGTCCAGATCAATAAGAAGATATCATCTTGATTAGACTCCAATAGCATGGCTTCTTAATCAAAGAGAGCCAGATTCTTTGTCCGGTGATTGATGTCATTAACAATTGATAAGAGTAATAAAGAGCTTGTAATTCATCATCTAATAGAGCTTTGAGCAAGCAATGCATATAAGATGAGAGTTCACAAAAATGATTGTTGTAAATCCTTTTGATAGGCTGGAATTAACCTGTTCACCTGTGAAAAAGGCAGTTGACAAAAAGAGATCTATACTCAGAGATGACCAAGAAAGACTGGATGCTACCACAGGAGATCACCTGTGGGCCTTATGCATCACTTGCCTGAAAAAAGGTCATCAGGAGTATAGTCCTACTTAGAGCGGGATGGCCGCGGATCCTTTAGAAGGGCACAAAAGAGAAAAGCAAAGAAAATCGTGAGAAGGATCGCTAGATTCACTGCTCTCTTGCCTCGGGTTACAACATCACTAATCAATGAGACTAGTTGCGCCAAGTGGCCTAAAGAATTGCTTGTCTGTGGAAAGATCAGCGGAGTTGTGGGTCCCGTGAAAGCACAGATTGAGAGTACCATAGAATGTTCGGCCATCACAATTGTGAGATGATCGAAGAGATAAGGCTACGCTTGATCGCCATTGCTTGTCAAGCAAAGATCATCGTAACTGTAATGTATCCTTAACGAGGCGCAGCAGAGCTAACACATGGGACCTCCCTTGATGCACACTTTGTGTTAGATACCAGCTAGGATCCGAAGTCCCGTATTCCACCGCATGAGAGTTGGACGGCTCCCACTACACATATGCGAACACTCCCCTCGATATGTGGTCATCGTGGCCTTACGCCGGAGTCCAATCTCGAGGGGGCCTATAGCAAGACTCGGTGATGTCTCAGTGGTTCAGTGATCTCTTTTGAAAAGAGAAAATAAAGGAGAAAGCACTCAAAAAATGGAAATGTGTCAGTATGGAAACTCTGACGTAAACTTTATTGAAATGCAAGAATCAACACTTAGAAGCGTTTTGTAATGAAAATGTTTTAAATATGTAGAGTAGAGAAAACCGTCAATGGTTGTGAGGAGCTTTGAGGAGCGGTGATGTACTTTTATATTCAGAATAGTCTTTCGCGGGAGCCCTCGTCATCAGAATCAAAGGTTTCAATGGTATTGTTAACAACAAGGCGAGGGTATTCGTCGACTAGGCTCACTCCTCTTGAGCAACAAGGAGTGTCCGCAACCTCTTTGCCCTTTGAGGTTGTTGGATCAGGATGATCATCTTTGGGAAGCAGGTCACGCATCTTACCCTGCCGCAGCATCTTTTGCACTAGTTGGCAAAGTGCTCGGCAGTTTTCAGTTAGGTGGCCTGGCTCTTTGTGGAATTCACAATATGGATCTGAGTCTTTAGATCTTTGATCAGTTGATCGATAAGGCCTCTTATAGTTAGCCATGTCCTTCATGACTTCGCTTACTTCTAGCATGGCCTCTTCGAGTTCATATTTTTGCAAGTCATCATCCTGATGTTGATGAACTGTAGCTGTCTGTGAAGATGGAGCTGGTAGTGACAACAATTAATCTCGAGTACGATCATGGTCCTAGAAGGATTATCGATGATGCTGAAATCTTCTTCCCTTCCTTGAGTGAGATGAGAAATCTTTGTAAGGAGACCTCGGAGGCTGCTTGTGAGAAGTATCTTTCTCTGATATAAGCCTGGAGATGAAGCCTGAGTTGCTCTTTTCTCCTCGGATGTATGAGTTGGCTAGGCCAATCAACTCTTGATACGTTCTTGGTGCTCAGTCATTTGCTTCAAACTTGAGCGGGCCTTCACGAAGACCGTGGATAAGAGCCACTCAGTACATTTCTTGATCAACAATCTCGATGTCCAAGATTTCTCTCTAGAATCGATCAACGAACTGAGACCAAGTTTCATTATGATGTTGTCTGATCTCAAAGAGGGCTTATGCTCCGCCCTTTCTCTTTGTTGAAATAGAGAATCTGAGCAAGAACTCCCTTCGCAGATCAGCAAAGGAAGTGATGGACTGAGGGCGCAAGCCATAGAACCAATCCCTCACTTGTCCATCAAATGTTGTGACAAGGTAATTGCACTTAGTAGTATCTGAGAGAGTTTTAAGAGCAATGGTTGATTCAAAGGCTTGAAGATGCTTCACTAGACTAGTCTCTCTAGTATAGATTGGTAACCGAGGCTCTCTGAAATTAGCAGGAGTTGGTTCATGACGAACATTCTCTGAAAACGGCGACGGCTCTTCCTGTTCTCCTACAGCATAAGGATAAAAGGGAGCATAAGTTGCAGCTGCAAAAGAAGCAGGTGGATAGAATGGAAAAGTTATTGTAGGAGCAAAGACAGGAGCTGATGGGTAATGATGACTTTCCTTAAAGTTCAGGAATCTTGCTGGACTTCCCCGAGTTGCTTCCCGGAAGAAGTTTTGATGAGCTGTAAACTTATCATTATGAGGTCGCAAAGGGGCTACAGGCCCTTGCAGAAAGGTTGTTATGTAAGGAGGATAGACCGGTGGGTAAGTTGGAGGATAAGCTTGTTGATTCTCCAATGTTGGTGTTGTATTGACTGGAGCAAATGGAGCTGCTACAGATTGTGTATCTAATCGCTGCGTGAGTGTAGTAAGAATTTGGTTGATCGCTTGAAATTGTTGAGCATTTTCACTACGTGACTGCTCAAAGGCCTCCCATAGTGGATCATCACTGTGACTTGATTGCTGGTTGATTCTCCAATGTTGGTGTTGGATTGACTGGAGAAACTGGAGCAACTGGAGCTGCTGCAGATTGTGTGTCTTATCGATGCATGAGTGCAGGAAGAATTTGGTTGATCGCTTGGAATTGTTGAGCATTTTGACGGCGTGACTGCTCAAAGGCCTCTTAGAGTGTATCATCACTGGGACTTGATTGAGCAAGGTTCTCGACTGAACGATGATCTGACATGGCTAACTGTCGGTGTTCACCGTCTGTTCGGATCTGAAAGTCGCATGTGAATTGTTGATGCGCGAAAATGGAAGGGGGATAGTAGAGGGTTGTCGTGGGCACAAGCAGCTAATAGGGTGTGTTCGGTCTCACGGGCAAGGTGAAGAGGTTTATGGTTACGGGGATAGAGGAGAGGAGAAATCTTCTGAGTGCTCGAGAGTGGACCAAACACTTGTTCAAGGGTTACAAGGATAGAGGAGAGAAGGGTGTTGATCCGAGTGCGGAGTTGGTTGGCAAGGTTGATCATGAGCTGTCGAGCAGATAGTTACTTTGACTGTTGTGCTTGTAGGTTGACTCCGAGAGAGTTGAGCTGAGAAAAAGAGAGGGGCCGCTAGCAGCGGCAACAACAGACTTCGCACGCCGCGGCTTAAATGTCACTCTTGCGACGAGCTTTCCTTTGATTAATATAGAGTATTACAGATTGAGTTACACCTTTGTATGGAAAGCAAATAAAGGGTACATTTGGGGGAAGTTGGCGGCTAAGGAAAGAAAGTGCCAGAAAGGAGGCCGCGCGGACTGAGGGGTCAGGACGGCAAGCCGCGCGGTTAGGTGAAGAGAAAGCGCGGACTGAGAAGTGGAGTCCGCAGGGTTTGACGGCTTGAGCTTGTCGTCGGATGTTCTCGAGCGTGACGCAATGTCAGCATGGAGAGCCCCTTTGAACGATCGTACGGGCTACGCCCGTGCTTGATGCTCTCGGGCGTCCTTCGGCCGCATGCAGGCAGTCTTCACATGTCTACGCACGGGCTTCGCCCGTCCTCTATGCTTCAGGTGGTCTCCGGCCGCATAGAAGCGGGCTTCGCCCGCTTCAATGCAATTCACCATCTCAGCGCCGCACCTGCCACTCGCGGTCCCCCGAAGCAAAATTATTCTGATTCGAACTCCGGGGGCCGCGAGTGGCGGGGGCGGTGACGAGATGGTGGATTGCGTGGAAGCGGGCGAAGCCGCTTTTATGTTGCCGAAGACCACCCGAAGCATAAAGCACGAGCGAAGCTCGCCTGTTACGGCCGAAGGCCTCCCGAGAGCACCGAGCACGGGCGTAACCCGTGCGAGGAGGCTCGTGTGTGTGTGTGTGTGTCTATATATATATATATATATATATATATATGAAATTTTAAATTATTTTTGTAATTTTGAATTGTTAAAATATATATGTGACGGACTAACATGTTGTTACTGTAGCAGAAGGTAAAAATCTTTATTTAATACCAACATCTTCGCACGGGATACGTCCGTGCTCGATGCTCTGGGGTAGCCTTCGGCCGCAATAGGCGCGCTTCGCCCTCCTGCGCACGGGCTTCGCCCGCGCTTGATGCTCCGGGCAGCCTTCGACCGCATAGTCGCCTACTTTGACGCAATGCACCAGCTCGGTGTCGCACCCACCACTCGCGGCCCCCGGAGCACTTTGGTGCGGCGCCGGAGTGCCCCAGGGGCCACGAGTGGGGGGTGCGACGTCGAGCTGGTGCATTGCGTCGAAGCGGGCGACTATGTGGTCGAAGGCCACCCGGATCATCAAGCGTGTGTGAAGCCCGCCTGTTGCGGCCGAAGTCTGCCCGAGAGCATCGATCACGGGCGTTGCCCGTGCGAAGATGCTCGTATATTATAATCTATTTTTCTATATATATATATATATATATATATATATATATATATATATATATATATATATATATATATATATATTAGAAAAATAGATTATAATATACGAGCATCTTCGCACGGGCAACGCCCGTGCTCGATGCTCTCGGGCGGCCTTCGGCCGCAACCAGGCGGGTTTCGCCCGCCTCCGAACGGGCTTCTCCCGTGCTCGATGCGTCGTTGCGGGCTGTGCCCGCATCAAAGTGGGTGCGCACGCATCACAGCGTGATGCACACACATCAAGACGGACAGTGCCCACAATATATATATATATGAGTACTCAGAATGGCCGTAAAAAATATAAATTAATATTACAATTTTTATTTTATAAAAAAAATATGTTTTGTCGTAAAAACATTAATCTCACACAATCTCTCTCACTCTTCTTTCTCTCCCTTCCCATCTCTCTCCCTTTCTCTCTACCTCTCTCTCCTCCCCCTCTCTCTGCGCCTTTCTCCTCTCTCTCCCTCTCTCTCCCCTCTCTCTCCTTTTCTCTCTCCCTCCTCTCTCTCTCTCCCAACTCTCTCCCCCATCTCTCTTCACCCATCTCATGCTCTCTCTCATGATCCAATGGCTCTTATTTGATATATGGTGTGCCTCCAAATACCTATATTGTTTTATATAATAAGATATATATATATATCTTTATCTATTATAAAGATGTATCAAAATCAGATCACGACCGTTGAATATAAAACAAATATTTGATCACAGCCGTTGATCACAATAACGAATCGGGACCGTTCATATTTTTTTAGGTCTCTTAAACCTATATACGGCCTCTCAAATCAGCATATTTTCTAGGGCACTCAATCCAAAATGAGTCCAAAATCCTTCAAATGAAATCCCGTTAACAAGAAAAGCAAAGCCAGGCATGTTGAAGCCAAAAATGGCCTCTGTGGAATTCGGGGTCCTTAGAAACGGGTGAACTCACACCTACTACACCCGGAGGAACGTCACGGACCAAAGATCAAGAAGCTAGAAACAGACCCTCGGCTCTAGCGCGGAGGTCTCACCTCACACCTAGAAGGCTACCTGAGCACTTCCCCTCCCTAGCCAATGCTCGAGCTAGGGTGCCTTGGAGGAGCTCTCTCTACTCTACCAAGAAGAAGCTAAGGGAGGAGGAAGTCAAAAAGATCCTCTTCCCCAAAGGCACCCAAGGGGGTCTATTTATAGTTTTCTAAATCTCATGTACCAAAATGACCAAAATACCCTTACGCCCAATAAACCTTGGGCCAATAGAAAACGGCCACGCTGGGGGACAAAGGGGTAACTCCCCCCGAGGGCAAGACGGTAACCGCAGGGGGGTTTGGGCGAGACCCGCCAAACCGCAAGGCGGGGCGAGAACCCGGGCCAGGCTGGTCTCGCCCCCGCCTAACCGCGAGGCGGGGCGAGAACCCGGGCCAGGCTAGTCTCTCCCCCGCCTAACCGCGAGGCAGGGCGAGAACCCGGGCCCGGCCGGTCTCGCCCCCGCCTAACTGCGAGGCGGGGCGAGAACCCGGGCCAGGCCGGTCTCACCCACGCCTAACCGCGACGCGGGGTGAGAACCCGGTCCAGGCCGGTCTCGCCCCCGCCTAACCGCGAGGCGGGGCGAGAACCCGGGCCAGGCCGGTCTCGCCCCCGCCTAACCGCGAGGCGGGGCGAGAACCCGGGCCAGGCCGGTCTCGCCCCCGCCTAACCGCGAGGCGGGGCGAGAACCCGGGCCAGGCCGGTCTCGCCCCTGCCTAACTGCGAGGCGGGGCGAGAACCCGGGCCAGGCCGTTCTCGCCCCCGCCTAACCGCGAGGCGGGGAGAGAACCCGGGCCAGGCCGGTCTCGCCCCCGCCTAACCGCGAGGCGGGGCGAGAACACGAGCCAGGTCGGTCTCACCCCCGCCTAACCGCGAGGCGGGGCGAGAACCCGGGCCAGGCTGGTCTCGCCCCCGCCTAACCGTGAGGCAGGGCGAGAACCCGGGCCAGACCGGTCTCGCCCCCGCCTAACCGCGAGGCGGGGCGAGAACCCGGGCCGGGCCGGTTTTGCCCCCGCCTACCCGCGAGGCGGGGCGGGAACCTGAGTCGGGCCGATCTCGCCCCCTCCTACCCGCGAGGCTGGGCGAGAGCCCGGCCCCGTTCCAGTCTCACCCTCACCAAACCGCGTCCACCGGGCCGGGGCGAGTGCCTGCCAACTTGACGCACTCGCTCCTCCTAAATAAAAAGGGGCCACTAGGGGGGAGGCAGATTTTTCCTCCCCCTACTAGTATGTTTCCAAGCCAGAGCCAAAATTGGTCACCGAGAGTGCCCATATGTAAAAAAAAGCTTAAAACTATACAGGGGCGAATACGGGGTTGTACACAACCCCCGCTCTTTTCGAGGTTGGCACAAGCTCGGAAAGAAACGTCCAACCCAACGTATTCGCTGAGTGCAATTTCCTTGCGCGCCACTCCGGGGAGTCAACCCGTCATGCCAGCTGATGGGAGCCTCAGAGACGAGACCCCCTCCGGGTAAAAAACACTTCACCCCCCCCCCCCCCCGGAGGGGTCAACCTGCCATGCCAGCTATGGGAGCCTGGGTGGCGAGACCTCCTCCGGGTAAGTGACTTGGCTTCCACGAGAGATCAACCAGCCCTGTCAGCTAGTGAGAGCCTGACAGCGGAATCCATCCCGAGGTGAGACCTACCCCACCCTCTGAGAGATCAACCTGCCCTGCCAGCTAGGTGAGAGCCTGGCAGCGGAATCCATCTCGAGGTGAGACCTTCCCACCCTCCGAGAGATCAACCTGCCCTGCCAGCTAGGTGAGAGCCTGACAGCGGAATCCATCTCAAGGGGAGACCTACCCCACCCTCCGAGAGATCAACCTGCCCTGCCAGCTAGGTGAGAGCCTGGCAGCGGAATCCATCTCGAGGTGAGACCTTCCCACCCTCCGAGAGATCAACTTGCGCTGCCAGCAAGGTGAGAGCCTTGCAGCGGAATCCATCTCGAGGTGAAACCTACCCCTCCCTCCGAGAGATCAACATGCCCTGCTAGCTAGGTGAGAGCCTGGCAGTGGAATCCATATCGAGGTGAGACCTTTCCCACCCTCCGAGAAATCAACCTGCCCTGCCAGCTAGATGAGAGCCTGGCAGCGGAATCCATCTCGAGGTGAGACCTTCCCACCCTCCGAGAGATCAACCTGCCCTGCCAGCTAGGTGAGAGCCTGGCAGCACAATCCATCTCGAGGTAAGACCTTCCCACCCTCCGAGAGATCAACCTGCCCTGCCAGCTAGGTGAGAGCCTTGCAGCGGAATCCATCCCGAGGTGAGACCTTTCTCACCCTTCGAGAGATCAACCTGCCCTGCCAGCTAGATGAGAGCCTAGCAGCGGAATCCATCTCGAGGTGAGACCTTCCCACCCTCCGAGAGATCAACCTGCCCTGCCAGCTAGGTGAGAGCCTTGGAGCGGAATCCATCTCGAGGTGAGACCTTTCCCACCCTCCGAGAGATCAACCTGCCCTGCCAGCTAGGTGAGAGCCTGACAGCAGAATCCATCTCGAGGTGAGACATTTCCCACCCTCCGAGAGATCAACCTGCCCTGCCGGCTAGGTGAGATCCTGGCAGCGGAATCCATCTCGAGGTGAGACCTACCCCACCCTCCGAAAGATCAACCTGCCCTGCCAGCTAGGTGAGAGCCTGGCAGCGGAATCCACCTCAAGGTGAGACCTTTCCCACCCTCCGAGAGATGAACCTGCCCTGCCAGCTAGGTGAGAGCCTGGCAGCGGAATCCATCCCGAGGTAATACCTTTCCCACCCTCTGAGAGATCAACCTGCCCTGCCAGCTATATGAGAGCCTGGCAGCGGAATCCATCTCGAGGTGAGACCTTCCCACCCTCCGAGAGATCAACCTGCCCTGCCAGCGTGGTGAGAGCCTGACAGCGGAATCCAACTCTAGGTGAGACCTTTCCCACCATCCGAGATATCAACCTGCCCTGCCAGCTAGGTGAGAGCCTGGCAGCAGAATCCATCTCGAGGTGATACTTTCCCACCCTCCGAGAGGTCAACCTGCCCTGCCAGCTAGGTGATAGTCTGGCAGCGGAATCCATCACGAGGTGAGACCTACCCCACCCTCTGAGAGATCAACCTGCACTGCCAGCTAGGTAAGAGCTTGGCAGCAGAATCCATCTTGAGGTGATACCATTCCCACCCTCCGAGAGATCAACAAGCCCTGCCAGCTAGGTGAGAGCCTGGAAGCGGAATCCATCTCGAGGTGAGACCTTCCCACCCTCCGAGAGATCAACCTGCCCTGCCAGCTAGGTGAGAGCCTTGGAGCGGAATCCATCTCGAGGTGAGACCTTTCCCACCCTCCGAGAGATCAACCTGCCCTGCCAGCTAGGTGAGAGCCTGACAGCAGAATCCATCTCGAGGTGAGACATTTCCCACCCTCCGAGAGATCAACCTGCCCTGCCAGCTAGGTGAGATCCTGGCAGCGGAATCCATCTCGAGGTGAGACCTACCCCACCCTCCGAAAGATCAACCTGCCCTGCCAGCTAGGTGAGAGCCTGGCAGCGGAATCCACATCAAGGTGAGACCTTTCCCACCCTCCGAGAGATGAACCTGCCCTGCCAGCTAGGTGAGAGCCTGGCAGCGGAATCCATCCCGAGGTAATACCTTTCCCACCCTCTGAGAGATCAACCTGCCCTGCCAGCTAGATGAGAGCCTGGCAGCGGAATCCATCTCGAGGTGAGACCTTCCCACCCTCCGAGAGATCAACCTGCCCTGCCAGCTTGGTGAGAGCCTGACAGCGGAATCCAACTCTAGGTGAGACCTTTCCCACCCTCCGAGATATCAACCTGCCCTGCCAGCTAGGTGAGAGCCTGGCAGCAGAATCCATCTCGAGGTGATACTTTCCCACCCTCCGAGAGGTCAACCTGCCCTGCCAGCTAGGTGAGAGTCTGACAGCGGAATCCATCACGAGGTGAGACCTACCCCACCCTCCGAGAGATCAACCTGCCCTGCCAGCTAGGTAAGAGCCTGGCAGCAGAATCCATCTTGAGGTGATACCATTCCCACCCTCCGAGAGATCAACAAGCCCTGCCAGCTAGGTGAGAGCCTGGCAGCGGAATCCATCTCGAGGTGAGACCTACCCCACCCTCCGAGAGATCAACCTACCCTGCCAGCTAGGTGAGAGCCTGTCAGCAGAATCCATCCCGAGGTGAGACCTTTCAAACCCTCTGAGAGATCAACCTACCCTGCCAGCTAGATGAGAGCCTGGCAGCGGAATCCATCTCGAGGTGAGACCTTCCCACCCTCCGAGAGATCAACCTGCCCGACCAGCTTGGTGAGAGCCTGGCAGCGGAATCCATCTCGAGGTGAGACCTTTCCCACCCTCTGAGAGATCAACCTGCCATGCCAGCTAGGTGAGAGCCTGGCAGCGGAATCCATCTCGAGGTGAGACCTTCCCACCCTCCGAGATATCAACCTGCCCTGCTAGCTAGGTGAGAGCCTGGCAGCGGAATCCATCCCAAGGTGAGACCTACCCCACCCTCTGAGAGATCAACCTGCACTGCCAGCTAGGTGAGAGCCTGACAGTGGAATCCATCCCGAGGTGAGACCATTCCCACCCTCCGAGAGATCAACATGCCCTGCCAGCTAGGTGAGAGCCTGGCAGCGGAATCCATCTCGAGGTGAGACCTACCCCATCCTCCGAGAGATCAACCTGCCCTGCAAGCTAGGTGAGATCCTGGCAGCGGAATCCATCTCGAGGTGAGACCTTCCCGCCCTCCGAGAGATCAACCTGCCCTGCCAGCTAGGTGAGACCCTGGCAGCGGAATCCATCCCAAGATGAGACCTACCCCACCCTCCGAGAGATCAAGCTGCCCTGCTAGCTAGGTGAGAGCCTGGCAGCGGAATCCATCTCGAGGTGAGACCTTCCCACCCTCCGAGAGATCAACCTGCCCTGCCAGCTAGGTGAGAGACTGGCAGCGGAATCCATCCCAAGGTGAGACCTACCGACCCTCCGAGAGATCAACCTGCCCTTCCAGCTAGGTGAGATCCTGACAGCGGAATCCATCCCGAGGTTATACCTTTCCCACCCTCCGAGAGATCTGTTAAATTTTCTCAACGTGGTCAGCAAGATAGCCCAAACACCAAATTAATATCTTCGGAACTACCCAGTTCGCACGCTGAACCTGCGGAAACCCAAGGACTAGAGGTTGCACCCAACAAAACAATGGAAGCACAAGAAGATCTTATTATGCATTCACTTCTTTACAATCCGAGGCATACATAGCGAGACATGATTTCGCTAGTATTACAGCTGTAAACAGAAAGAATCAAAAAACAAGCCGGGCGGACAGCACTCCAGTCCGCCGAGACCGCGAGGTCGCCGAGGCCGCCGAGACCGCTGAGCACGCCCAAGCTATGCTGCAATCCTCCAAATACCACGGAGTCCGCCGAGACCGCGAGGCCGCGCGGACAGACCGTTATTCGCCTCCTGCTGAACCCGAACTAAGGAACTCCCCTACCCGCCTGAAGCCGGCGGACAGGTTATTGAAGCTGGGAAAGTTGAAACAGAACTGACAAGCCGCAGAGCGACCTCCTGCTGAGTCCGCAGAGACCGCACACTTCCAAGCACTGACCGAAGTCACAGCCAAGCTCTTGGCTCCTTGAAGTTATCCGCGCGACCTGCACATAGCAAACCGTCAGCCTGAAACAATCCGCGCGGACTGAAAAACACAGACCGCAGCACTCGCCCAACCCAATTTACTGTTCACTCACGTTACTTAAGGTTACTGTAGATGTGCCAGGGGGGTCCTATTTATAGGCCGAATGAGGAGTGTGGTCACCGCCCATGAGATAGCGACACCGCCCCAGCCCGCGCGAATATAAACGACCGTCCGCTCAGTCCGCGAGGACTTAGCCAGTCACCAAGGGAAACCTCCAGGAGCAAGGCAACCATTTGACGAACCCTCTCCAGTCCGCCCAAGCTAAGCGGACAAGGCACCAGCCCGCAAAGCTCGAACCACTGCAGGACAACACCCTCTTCAATGGCAGTCCGCACCAACCCGAGGCAGTCCGCAAGACTCACACCTCAATCCGCCACAAGTCCACGACCAAAGGCAAACAGCAACAGTCCGCCCGGTCACAGCGGACTTCGCGGATACGGCAGACACCATGAACTTGACACCAAGTGTGACCAAGTCCAAAACCATCAAGGGCCAGTGCGAGCATGGCGGACACAAAGTCCCGTCCGCCAAACACCCTAGCACAGACCGCAACCAGTCCGCGAGCTCCTCGCACTTGTCCAACACAGCAGCTTCCTCCCGGACTCCAAACATCAGTCCGCCAACCGGTCTCCACAGCAAGACCTGTTGTAACACCTGAGCTCGATAAGGCCTCAGCCAAGCTCAAGGTCCAGTCCGCAACAGCCCCAACCGCGGACACACCAGTCCGCAAGGCTTCCCGCGAACTCGAACCAACCCGCCAACAGCGCAAGCTTGCACCCGCGGCCACTGAGCAAAGCATCAGTCCGCAAGCCTCTTTATCCGCAGATACCAGGCCGCACCAAACCGCGGACTCCATGCAACAACCCGCTCAGAACACAGCCGGCTTCCACCAGATTTTTCACCAGGCCGCAACCTCAGTCCGCCCAGTCCGCCCAGTCCGCCAAAGCTGTCCGCACAGGCCGAGCGGCCTGTCCCGTCACCCACTTCCACTTCACAAATTTCAACACTCCCCCTTGAAGTGAGAAGTGGTGACCAAGCCCAGCAAGCTGCGCAAGCGTTCAAAAGGCCCCTTCGACAGCGGCTTCGTGAAGATGTCAGCAAGATTATCTTCACTCCGAACATGCCCGACCAACAGAGACCCCTCCAACACCTTCTCCCTGATGAAGTGGTGATCAATCTCTATATACTTGGTCCTGGCGTGACACACTGGATTGTTTACCAGTTTGAGAGCACTCTCATTGTCACCCCGGAGTAAAGTAGGCCCTTGCACTTCTTCATGAACATCCTCTATGAGCCTCCTCAACCAAACGGCTTCCCGAGCAGCCAAGGCCGAAGCCTTATACTCCGCCTCCGTGGTTGAAACCGACACCGAGTCCTGCTTCTTGCTACACCACGAGATGCTAGCTGAACCGCAAGTGAACACATAACCTGAAGTAGACCTTCGATCATCCGAATCACCGCCATAGTCAGCATCCGTGTACCCGAGCAACGCAAACTCCGCATCCCTTCCATAGAGGAGTCCCATCTCAGAAGTCACCTTGACATACTTCAGAATTCCCTTCGCCGCCACTAGATGAGATTGCCTTGGTTCAGCCATATACCGACTTACTCGGCCAACAGCATAAGCTATATCCGGCCTTGTAATCGTCAGATATATCAAGCTCCCAACAAGAACCCTGAACACCAAGGGATCATTAAGCACCCTTCCCTCATCTCGTCGAAGCTTCAGCCCAGATTCCAGTAGAGTAGAGCACTTCTTCCCTTCGCCCATGCCAAACCGCTTCACAATACGATCAGCATACCCTTTCTGGCTAATGAGAATCCCGCACTCCTTCCTCTCCACTTCCAGACCAAGAAAGTGATGCAACTCTCCCAAGTCTTTCATCTCGAAGCGTATAACAAGCTCTCCCCTGAGCCTTGCTACTTCCTCCTCCGAGTTCCCTGTGATGATCATATCATCCACATACAGCAGGACCAAGACTCTTAGCTCTCCCTTCTTCTTGACGAACAAGCTTGAATCCGAGTTAGAAGCCAGGTATCCACAGAACTGCAGGTACTCTGCAATCTTCCCATACCACGCTCGAGGAGCTTGCTTCAACCCATAGAGAGCCTTCCTGAGTTTGCAGACATAGTCCGGATGCTTCTCAGAGACGAAACCAAGCGGCTGATCCATGAAGATGTCCTTGTCAATCTCTCCGTAAAGAAAGGCATTCTTCACATCGAGTTGCCACAACCTCCATCCCTTGCTAGCAGCCAAGGCGATCACCACTCTTACAGACGTCATCTTCGCAACTGGACTGAATGTCTCCTCATAGTCTTCTCCATACTGCTGTGAGAATCCTCTAGCGACCAGGCGAGCCTTGAAACGATCAATGCTCCCATCAGCCTTCTTCTTCAATTTATATACCCACTTGCAAGTAACCGGAGTAATGCCATCAACCTTGGGCACAAGGTCCCAGGTTTCATTCTTTTTCAGAGCATCAATCTCTTCCTTCATGGCACCTTCCCACTCCTTCACTCCAGTGGCCTCGTTGAAGCTTGCAGGCTCTCGCTCATCCAGAGGACCCGCAAAGAAGCAGGAGACAAAGCTCACTGCATTCCCATCACAGTACCGAGCCGGTGGCTTAACCACCCTCTTCGATCTCCGAAGACATGGCTCCTTGCTCACGGCTTCCGTTGCTTCTTCAGGCTCCACTCCTACCTGGGGCAAGCAATGAGCAGTGCTCCCCCTGCTTCCTGAGCCAGAAGGCTCAGCCTCGGAGTTCGAAGCAACAGGAGCTGCTGGTGAAACAGCAAGCTCCTCTTCCAAGCCTTCAACAGCCTCCACCGGTGCTTCCTCAACCTTGCTACTTCCAGTAGGCTCCACCGAGCCACCTCCATATGACGTCAGCTCGTCAAAGACAACGTCTCTTGACACCACGAACTTCTTCGTCATAGGGTCCATGCACTTCCATCCCTTCTTCCGCTCATCTTAGCCAACAAAGACAAGTTTCCTTTCCTTCGCATCCAGCTTTGTACGTGAAGCATCCGGGACATGCACGTAGCAAGTTGAACCGAACACCCGAAGGTGTCCAACACTTGGCTTCTCCTTCAGCAACAGCTCAATAGGAGTCTTCATGTTGATAGGGCTGAGTGGCATCCGGTTGATAACATATGCAGCACAAGACATTCCCTCCGCCCAAAAGGACCTCGGGATATCTTTCGCATGCAGCCAGCATTTGCAGGTTTCCGTCAAATGACGGATCTTCCGCTCCGCTACCCCATTTTGTTGTGGAGTGTGAGCACATGTAAGCTCCTGTTGGATCCCGTGCTTCCTGCAGAAGTTAGAAAACTCGGAGGAGACAAACTCCCCCCCGTTATCAGTTCTAAACTTCTTAATCCGCAAGCCAAGCCGGCCTTCTACCAACTCCTTGAACTCCACGAACAAATGAAAGGCTTCCGACTTCTCCTTTAAGAAGTACACCCAAGTATACCTTGAGTAGTCATCAACCAAGACAAGCATGTATTTGCTTCCACCAAGGCTGGCAGTAACAGTCGGTCCCATCAGGTCGCCATGAATACACTCCAATGGTTTCTTGCTCCTTGTTTGAGATTTATCAAATGGAAGGCGATGTGCCTTACCGTATTGACAGCCCGCACAAACATGCCCATCACCAAAGGAGGACAACATCGGCAACCCCCTCACCAGACTTCTACTCGCCATTGCCTTTAGCTTGTCCATGCCAACATGCCCCAGCCTCTTATGCCAGATAGCCGCACTATCATTGGCTCTCATCTTATCAACATAGGCACTGGTGGAAAGAACAAACAAGTTCTTCACCATCCTCCCAACATGAGCAACATCAGCCTTCACCGCTGATACGTTGCAAAGGAACCTCACGTCTGTTGGCCCAAACAGAACATGATACCCAGCGTCCACCACGCTGGTCACCGAGAAGAGGTTCTTCTTCATGCCCGGCACGTGATACACACTCCTTAACGTGAGTGGCCCCTGATCACTACCGAAAGACACGACCCCCTCCTTCTCTACTGCATAAACAGTATTATCAGCAGTGATAATAGCTTCATTACCTGAGTAAGCCTGCATGGAGGTGAACTTCGACTTGTCTCCGGTGAGGTGATGACCACACCCGGAGTCGACGATCCACTCGTTGTTGAAGTCCTCAGCAGATAAGGCCCGGACACAAGTGCCCGTCATGAAAGCTCCTCCCCATTCTGCTTCTTCACTTCGCGAGCAAGCTTCCTCCTTTCCCGCAGCATGCCCAGGCTGCAGTTTGACCTTGCAGTCCCGCTTGAAGTGCCCTCGCTGATGACACCGGTAGCACTTCAGATTCTTCTTCCAGTCCTTAGGAGCATTGCTCCTCTCCGACGGATACGAAGTTGAAGTCTCCTTCTCACCAGCGGCCTGCACCTTCTTCTTCTTCTTCCTCCCTTCCCATCCCTTCTTCTTACCTGAGAAGAGAGCCTCGCTGCCTTCCTGATTCAGACTCACTCCAGCCATCTGCCTTGCTAAGCTCTCCTGCGAGGCAAGCAGATTCTCCAGCTCCAGCAACGACGGCTGAGTAGCCCACCCTTGAACAGATGTAACAAAGGCCACATACTCCTTCCGCAAGCCGCGGAAAATGTGCCTTTTCATCTTTGCCTCAGAGATAGGCTCATCAGGATCTCGTGCCGACAGCTCAGCACACAAGCTCTTCATCTTTAAGAAGTATCTGGAGATGGAAAGGTCTCCCTGAGTTGCCCTGGCCAACTCATTCTCCAGGAACTGAAGCCGCGCCACATTCTTCCTATTGAACAACTCATCAATGGTTGTCCAAATATCAGCAGCCGACTCACACCCAATGATGTGATCAAACAGTTCCGGAGAGACATCTCTCTTCAGAACGAACTCTGCCTTAGCATTAGTTCTTCTCCAGAGCCTCACCTGTTCAGCAGTACCGAAAGCAGCAGTTACTTCCTGTCTGTCGTCTCCACCGACGACTTCCCACAGCTCCTCGCCTAGAAGATAACTCTTCATGCACGACTTCCACTTTTTATAGTTAGTCGGCATTAAGAGTTCAATGCCGAGACCTCTTGCTAAGCTTCCTTCCATTGCAATCACTTGTTGGTACCCTTCAGCAGCTCCGAGCAACAACACAGGTTGATCACCACTCAATCACTGAGTAACAACACTGGCTGACCTCCGCTCATGCAACTGAACCACCGCAACCTCAGAAACCTCGCTCTGATACCATGTTAAATTTTCTCAACGTGGTCAGCAAGATAGCCCAAACACCAAATTAATATCTTCGGAACTACCCAGTTCGCACGCTGAACCTGCGGAAACCCAAGGACTAGAGGTTGCACCCAACAAAATAATGGAAGCACAAGAAGATCATATTATGCATTCACTTCTTTACAATCCGAGGCATACATAGCGAGACATGATTTCGCTAGTATTACAGCTGTAAACAGAAAGAATCAAAAAATAAGCCGGGCGGACAGCACTCCAGTCCGCCGAGACCGCGAGGTCGCCGAGGCCGCCGAGACCGCTGAGCACGCCCAAGCTATGCTGCAATCCGCCGAATACCACGGAGTCCGCCGAGACCGCGAGGCCGCACGGACATACCGTTATTCGCCTCCTGCTGAACCCGAACTGAGGAACTCCCCTACCCGCCTGAAGCCGGCGGACAGGTTATTGAAGCTGGGAAAGTTGAAACAGAACTGACAAGCCGCAGAGCGACCTCCTGCTAAGTCCGCAGAGACCGCACACTTCCAAGCACTGACCGAAGTCACAGCCAAGCTCCTGGCTCCTTGAAGTTATCCGCGCGACCTGCACACAGAAAACCGTCAGCCTGAAACAATCCGCGCGGACTGAAAAACACAGACCGCAGCACTCGCCCAACCCAATTTACTGTTCACTCACGTTACTTAAGGTTACTGTAGATGTGCCAGGGGGTCCTATTTATAGGCCGAATGAGGAGTGTGGTCACCGCCCATGAGATAGCGACACCGCCCCAGCCCGCGCGAATACAAACGACCGCCCGCTCAGTCCGCGAGGACTTAGCCAGTCACCAAGGGAAACCGCCAGGAGCAAGGCAACCATTTGACGAACCCTCTCCAGTCCGCCCAAGCTAAGCGGACAAGGCACCAGCCCGCAAAGCTCCAACCACTGCAGGACAGCACCCTCTTCAATGGCAGTCCGCACCAACCCGAGGCAGTCCGCAAGACTCACACCTCAATCCGCCACAAGTCCACGACCAAAGGCAAACAGCAACAGTCCGCCCGGTCACAGCGGACTTCGCGGATACGGCGAACACCATGAACTTGACACCAAGTGTGACTAAGTCCAAAACCATCAAGGGCCAGTGCGAGCATGGCGGACACAAAGTCCCATCCGCCAAACACCCTAGCACAGACCGCAACCAGTCCGCGAGCTCCTCGCACTTGTCCAACACAGCAGCTTCCTCCCGGACTCCAAACATCAGTCCGCCAACCGGTCTCCACAGCAAGACCTGCTGTAACACCTGAGCTCGACAAGGCCTCAGCCAAGCTCAAGGTCCAGTCCGCAACAGCCCCAACCGCGGACACACCAGTCCGCAAGGCTTCCCGCGAACTCGAACCAACCCGCCAACAGCGCAAGCTTGCACCCGCGGCCACTGAGCAAAGCATCAGTCCGCAAGCCTCTCTATCCGCAGATACCAGGCCGCACCAAACCGCGGACTCCATGCAACAACCCGCTCAGAACACAGCCGGCTTCCACCAGACTTTTCACCAGGCCGCAACCTCAGTCCGCCCAGTCCGCCCAGTCCGCCAAAGCTGTCCGCACAGGCCGAGCGGCCTGTCCCGTCACCCACTTCCACTTCACAAATTTCTACAAGATCAACCTGCCCTGCCAGCTAGATGAGAGCCTGGCAGCGGAATCCATCTTGAGGTGAGACCATTCCCACCCTCCGAGAGATCAACATGCCCTGCCAGCTAGGTGAGAGCCTGGCAGCGGAATCCATATCGAGGTGAGACCTACCCCACCCTCCGAGAGATCAACCTGCCCTGCCAGATAGGTGAGAACCTGGCAGCGGAATCCATCCCGAGGTGAGACCTTTCCCACCATCTGAGAGATCAACCTGCCCTGCCAGGTAGATGAGAGCCTGGCAGCAGAATCCATCTCAAGGTGAGACCTTCCCACCCTCCGAGAGATCAACCTGCCCTGCCAGCATGGTGAGAGCCTGACAGCGGAATCCATCTCGAGGTGAGACCTTTCCCACCCTCTGAGAGATCAACCTGCCCTGCCAGCTATGTGAGAGCCTGGCAGCGGAATCCATCTCGAGGTGAGACCTTCCCACCCTCCGAGAGATCAACCTGCCCTGCAAGCTAGGTGAGAGCCTGGCAGCGGAATCCATCCCAAGGTGAGACCTACCCCACCCTCCGAGAGATCAACCTGCCCTGCCAGCTAGGTGAGAGCCTGACAGCGGAATCCATCTCGAGGTGAGACCTTTCCCACCCTCCGAGAGATCAACCTGCCCTTCCAGCTAGGTGAGAGCCTGGCAGCGGAATCCATCTCGAGGTGAGACCTACCCCACCCTCCGAGAGATCAACCTGCCCTGCCAGCTAGGTGAGATCCTGGAATTGGAATCCATCTCGAGGTGAGACCTTCCCACTCTCCGAGAGATCAACCTGCCTTGCCAGATAGGTGAGAGCCTGGCAGCGGAATCCATCTCGAGGTGAGACAACTAGGCATCAATGAGAGGTACCTCCGGCCCTGCCCAGCTAGTGAGATCCTGGGCAGCGGGACCGTCTCGGAGCAAAAGGACAAGGCATCTCAATCAAACCTGACCAAATCCTACCTCCTCAAATGGGGAAAAAAGGGTTACATGGTCCCCTGACTCAGCTGGTCAGGAGTAGCGCTTGTTATAAGATAAGAAAAAAAAGAAAAGGACTCCCCAAGGTGAGGCTTTTTCAGGGGACCTAGGCATGATGGCCGTCTTCCGCTTCCTTCTCCTCGGACACCTCCATCTTGCTCAAGCTCTCCATGACCTTCTCCATCTCCTCTGCCCTGGCCAACCAAGAGATGGTGTTGACGGCCGTGACATAACACTGCCTTGCCATCCTGGAGTCTCCCTTGACTCTGACCTGGATCCCTCCTGAGCTAAACTTGAGGCATTGGTGGAAGGAAGAGGACACACAACGGAAGGAGCTGATGAGGGGCCTTCCGAAGATGGCGTTGTAGCTGCTTAGAGCATCAACAATGACGAACCGGCAGTTCCTTGAAGCCCGTCCCAACTTTACTTGGAGTCCTACTCCACCTTCTACCTCCTTCCTCTCCCCTGAAAATCCGAACAGGGGTCCGTCCGAGGCCAACACCCTCCTTGGCTCTACCTTCATCTCGTCAAACGCCTTCTTGAAAACAACATTGACGGAGCTACCATTGTCAACCAAGATTCGGGAGACGGTGTGGCCCTTGATGGCCATCTGGATGACCAGCGCATCGCAAAATGGATCCTCATGATCCGGCAGGTCCTTCACCGAGAAGGTGACCTTCTCCTCCTGGGGCGGGGTCTGGGATGTTGAGGCGACGCTCCTTCGGTACATGACATGAAGGCTCGCCTTCCGAGTGGCTTCGATCCCCACTCCACCATGGATCACCGCTATACCACCTCGGGGTCTGACATCGACCCGGTCCTCATACACATCATCCCCCCTTCTCTGGGTAGAACCTCCTCTACCCGCACCGGCGGCTGCGGCTGGGCAGGGCCTCTCGCCCCCCTCACTTCCAAGAACTAGGGGCAGGTAGCCGTGGCGTGCCCCTCCACCTGGTGGAAGTCACAGTAGGGTAACTCTACCCTGACCCTTCTCCTTCCCTGGCGGTTCCTCCTCTCCCTTCGACCAATCTCCATCGCTTGTTGTGGTGGGGGGAGGAGCAGCCTAGGGGCTTGCCTTTGGAAGTTGAACCTCCCTTGGCCCCCATGGAAGTTCCCCCCATATTGGACATAACCTCTTCCCGGACACTGAATGGGTCCTCTCGGCTGCCTCCAACTTGGCACTGGACCCTCCTGAGCTCTCCGCTCCTCTCTCCTTCTTCCTTCCTGATGTCTCGAGCCACCTTGCTCCTTTGACTCCATCTCTGTCAGCTCTGCCAATTTCTTGACAAATGCTGGGTTGGCCGCCTCCATGGCTATCTCCTCGGCCGCCCTTTCCATCAGCTCTTCAAAGGAAAGGGGGGCTGATGAGTACGATTATGATAGGCTTTTTACTATCATAATTGTAATCATATCTACCATTTCCTGCCCCTTTTGGTGTTGATTTCATGATAATATCAAAGAAATTGTCGTATCATAGATAGAAGAGCATATTTAGAAATCTTCGGCAGTTCTTATAATAAACCATTTACTGAGTCTATTATTTTTCTATTGCGGGTAATGCCAACCAATGGACCTAAAAGTTTCGGAGCAAACAGAGGAGTTCACGGAGTCTACATGGCTGATGACAGGACAGAAATTTGGTGCACACGGCCAGACACACGGCCGTGTGCCTACCCGTGTCCTATGCACCTGGAGCTGAAGAATTTGGGCGCAGACAGAGGAGCCTCACACGGGTATGGCACACGCCCGTGTGCATACCCGTGTCATCTTTGCACACGGCTGCCGACCAACCCGTGTCTGGGGAACACGGCCGCACACACGGCCGTGTCTATACCCGTGTCATCTGACACGGCCCACTACCAGACACGCCTTTTCGTGGGGAACCGCCCAGGAACCGCCTAGGAACCGTCCACACGGCCTGGCACAAGGGGGTGTGTGACCCCGTGTCCGACCTGTTTGCAAGGGAACTATAAATTTCCTGTAGAAAAATTTATTGAGGACTTTTGGATCATTTCTGCATTGGAGAACTGCTGGAGGCCGAAGGGGAGCATTCAAGACAAGGAGGATTGAAGGGTATTCTTATGTATTTTTTTATTCAATCATTAATCCCTTGAATCCTTTCTTTCTCTTGATGATCCATCTTCAATTTATGTTTTAATTTGCATGAATTTTGCTTTGAACATTCTAGTAATCATGTATCACCTTGTTCATGTTATATTTGTAGCATTTTATTTGTGTTTATGTAATCAAACAAAGAGTTTAATCATCCCTTTTGAATTACTTATTTGTTTTACATAATTTGCAATTGACTAGATTGAGAAATTGGTTATTTGCAATGAATTTAGTATGTTCATATTGTGATGATAATTCACTTTGTATTTCAAACTCTATGATCGAGAGATATTTTGTTTGGAAAATTAGAACACGGATAAAAGAATTCATGTTAATTTAGAAATAAAATCCATGAATTTATGTAGTAATAAAGGTATTCTGATTAATGCGAACTTGAGTGTTGTGAATTGTTCGAGAGAAAATTTACTATCTTAGGTTTAGATTTGGAATTGCTCGAGAGAGAATTTTGATGAAAAATTAACCTTTACATTGCACAAATTTAACAGTATTTTCATATCATGATTGCTTAGAATTGAACTAGTAAATGAAATTGTTCATGTATTTATTTAAAAGCTTCATGTTCTATCGTTTTTATTTCTCCAATACTGAATCATCCAATTGGTCATAGTTAGGATAAAGTAGTTTAAATATCACTTTTGTTTAGAGGTATGAAAATAAAGGAAGGGTGAGTACGAATAGTTGAAACAACCATGTGGAATACGACACGAGATGTAGATTTCTCATATATTACGATTGATAGGTGCGCTTGCCTGAATGCTAATTCAATCTAGTTAAGTCCATCTACATAATTGTATTAGAATGTAGAATGAAATCACATTGAATTATTACTTGTTAGCAACAAAAATCATCAAGTTTTTGGCGCCGTTGCCGGGGATCGTTTTCAATATTTTGAAATCCTAATCTTTATTGATCTACCAATTTTTATTTATATAGTTGTAAATTAGTATTTGAATAATTATATTGCGTAATATTTTTTTTTGTAGTCTGTTAGTCTATGACCAGGGGCAAAAATTCTGGGCTAGTACCATTTCATCCTGACCAAGAACGAATTCTCCATAACACTAACTTAAGGGACGTGGGAATTAATACCACAGATATTTCAAACGGACTATCAGAAGAGGAGACAGTAAACCAAGGAGAGAATCATCTTGAAAACTTAGATACTATTGCCAACCAAAATGAGCAAACCATGTCTGACTTTGCTAGACCCAATCTCCAAGGAACCGGGTCGAGCATCGTTAGACCACCGATAGCTACCAATAATTTTGAATTGAAGCCTAGTGTGATACAGATGGTGCAACAGTATGTTCAGTATGATGGCTTGCAAGATGAGGATCCTAACACTCACTTGGCCGGATTCTTAGAGATATGTGACACATTTAAGATCAATGGTGTTTCCAACGACGCCATTCGATTGAGATTGTTTCCATTTTCTTTAAGGCATAAGGCGAAGCAGTGGTTGAATTCCTTACCTAGAGGGTCGATCACTACTTGGGACATGATGGTTGAGAAGTTTCTGATGAAATATTTTCCACCTGCAAAGACTGCGAAGTTAAGGAATGACATCTCTACATACATTCAATTGGAGTCTGAATCGTTGTACGACACATGGGAACGATTCAAGGAGTTGTTAAGGAGATGCCCCCACCATGCTCTACCTTCATGGCTTCAGATTCAGACCTTCTATAATGGTCTAAATCCAGCCACCAAACAAATGATTGATGCGGCTAGTGGAGGAACTTTTAACAACAAGACACCTGAAGCGGCTCAGCAGTTGATAGAGGACATGGCAATGAACAATTACCAGTGGACTACCGTAAGACAAAAGCCTAGCAAGCCCGCAGGAATTTATGAAGTAGATGTCGTCACCGCCTTAGCAATTCAAGTGGAGAAACTTCACCAAAAGATGGACAACCTTGCCTTAGCATCACCTTCCATGGCACCTCAACAATGGGACCCTTCATGCACTGGAATGCCTAGTTGTGAACCGCAAGTTCAAGAGCATGTTGACTATATGGGTAACAATATTAGGCCACCTTTCAATCAAGCCAATAACCCATATAGCTCTACATATATTCCTGGATGGCGAAACCACCCCAATTTCTCTTGGGGAGGACAAGGAAATCAAGGGAAGCAGCCCATGTTTGGACAACAACCACAGTTGGAACCAAGGAAGCCTACATTGGAAGATGTGCTTACCAAATTTATGCAAACTACCGATGTAGCCTTTCGAAATCAAGAGGGTTCAATTCGGAACTTGGAAAATCAAATTGGTCAGCTTGCAAGGATGGTTTCTGAAAGGCAGCAAGGAGCACTTCCAGGGAATACAGAGATAAATCCAAGGGAGCATGCAAAAGCTGTTCAATTGAGGAGCGAAAAGGAGTTACAAGACCCAAGGCCTGCAAAAGAAGCACCCAAAATGGAGTCTAGCGGCGAAGGACCAAGCGACATGAACGTACAACCGATGGAGTACCAACCAGCATTACCATACCCAGCAAAGCATAGCAAGGAGCGCATGGATGCGCAGTATGGTAAATTTTTATCTATGTTTAAGCAATTACATGTTAATTTACCTTTTTCTGAAATTATTCAAATGCCTAAATATGCAAAATTTCTTAAGGATTTGATTTCTAATAAAAAGAAAATAGAAGAATTATCATTAGTAACATTAAGTGAAGAATGTTCTGCCATTTTGCAAAATAAATTGCCACAAAAACTTAAAGATCCCGGTTCATTTTCAATTCCATGCTTAATCGGTGATTTACAAGTAAATAAGGCTTTAGCAGATCTAGGAGCAAGTATAAATTTAATGCCTTATAATTTATATCTGAAACTAGGCCTAGGAGAACTTAGCCCAACAAGAATGAGTATTCAATTAGCAGATCGATCGGTTAAGTATCCTAGAGGAATAGTAGAAGATGTATTAGTTAAGGTAGATAAATTTATATTTCCTGCTGATTTTGTTATTTTAGATATGGATGAAAATATCGAAGTACCACTCATACTAGGTCGTCCATTTCTAGCTACTTCTAGAGCACTTATTGATGTTTTTGATGGTAAATTAGTATTGCGAGTAGGAGAAGATGAAGTCACTTTTCAAATTGGCAAAACTATGAAACAATCTTTAGAAAACGATGATTATTGCTATTTTTCTCATGGTATTGATGATTTTATGTCTTCTATAAATTCTAATTTTTATTATAAAGATCCTTTAGAAATTTGCATAACGAACAATTATCTAGAAGATGATAAAAATGATGACATTATTGAACATTTATTCTTTCTAGAAAATTGTGTTGCTATGAATAGAACAACGGAATATAGTTTAATTACTGAAGGAGATCATGAAATTCTTAAGAATAATACTAAGGATCCACCAATAGTAGAATTAAAAAAATTACTGGATCATCTTGAGTATGCATTCTTAGGAACAAATTCTTCGTACCCAGTTATCATATCTTCAAATCTTTCCAAACTTGAAAAAGAAAAATTGATAACCGTATTGAAGAAATGTAAAGGTGCAATAGCGTGGCAAATATCTGATATAAAGGGTATTAATCCTTGTTTTTGCACCCATAAAATCTTTTTGGAAGAAAACTATAAATCGTCTATTCAACCGCAACGTAGGCTAAATCCTAATATGAAAGAGGTAGTTAAGGCTGAAATTGTAAAGTTATTAGATGCTGGTATTATATATCCTATTTCGGATAGTTCATGGGTTAGTCCTGTCCAAGTAGTTCCTAAGAAGGGTGGCCTGACCGTAGTAGCAAATGATAAAAATGAATTAATTCCAACGCGAACAGTAACAGGTTGGCGTGTCTGTATAGACTATAGGAAATTAAACGATGCCACTAGGAAAGACCATTTCCCTCTTCCCTTCATCGACCAGATATTAGAACGCTTATCAGGACACTCTTACTATTGTTTTCTAGATGGACTTTCTGGATACTTTCAAATTCCTATAGCACCAGAAGACCAAGAGAAAACAACATTTACTTGCCCATTTGGTACCTTTGCCTATAGACGTATGCCTTTCGGGTTATGTAATGCGCCCGCCACATTTCAAAGGTGCATGCTAGCCATCTTTAACGAGTATGTTGAAGATATTATGGAAGTGTTCATGGATGATTTTTCGGTTTTTGGCGACTCTTTTGAGTTGTGTTTGAATAATTTAGAGAAAGTTCTTAGGAGGTGTGAGGAGACGAACCTAGCGCTTAGTTGGGAGAAGTGTCATTTCATGGTACAAGAATGGTTAGTACTTGGCCATAAAATTTCAAGCCAAGGAATTCAAGTAGATAAAGCAAAAATAGAGACCATAGAAAAATTGCCACCACCAACCTCCGTAAAGGCAGTGAGAAGTTTCTTAGGACACGCGGGATTTTACCGTCGTTTTATTAAAGACTTCTCCAAAATAGCTAAACCACTTACAAGGCTTTTAGAAAAAGACACACCTTTTATTTTTGAACAAGAGTGTCTACACGCCTTTAAGTTCTTAAAAGAAAAATTAATTAATTCTCCTATTATGATCGCACCTGACTTTAGTCAACCATTTGAGATCATGTGTGACGCTAGTAGTTTTGCGGTAGGGGCTGTTTTAGGACAACGCCGAAACAAACATTTTCACCCAATATATTATGCTAGTAAAACACTTAATAATGCACATGAGAATTATACAACTACTGAAAAAGAACTCCTAGCAGTGGTATTCGCCTTTGATAAATTTAGATCATATTTAACATTATCCAAAGTGGTAGTTTATACGGATCACTCTGCACTTAGATATTTGCTAGCCAAAGCGGAAGCAAAGCCTCGTTTAATCCGATGGGTTCTTCTTCTACAAGAATTTGATCTAGAAATTAGGGATAAACGAGGAGCGGAAAACTTAGCGGCAGATCATCTTTCACGTTTAGAAAACCCACTACGATCAATGTTAGATGAGTCTGAAATTTCTGATACATTTCCTGAGGAATCATTATTTGCCATATCTACCAATATACAACTAGATTATCCATGGTTTGCAGATTATGCAAACTATCTTGTGGCTAAGGTCCTTCCAAAAGACTTTTCATATCAGCAGAAAAAGAAATTTTTCTCCGACTTGAAATATTACTTTTGGGAGGACCCTTTTCTTTTTCGGATATGTGCAGATTCTGTCATAAGAAGGTGTGTATCAGCGGAGGAAGGTTGGAAGATTTTGGAGCAGTGTCATTCAGGTCCTGCTGGTGGTCACTATGGAGCGAATCGCTCCGCTAAAAAGGTTCTTGATTCCGGTTTTTATTGGCCCCTTCTATTCAGGGATGCCCAAAGGTATGTGCTTTCATGTGATTCTTGCCAAAAAGCAGGTAATATTTCTAAATTACATGAAATGCCTCAAAAATTTATCCTTGAATGTGAGGTATTCGATGTGTGGGGTATAGATTTTATGGGACCATTCCCAGTTTCTTTTGGGAATAAATATATTTTGGTAGCTGTAGATTACGTATCAAGGTGGGTTGAAGCGCAAGCTTTGCCTACTAATGATAGTAGGGTTGTAATTAGATTTTTGAAATCCTTATTCGCACGATTTGGCACACCACGCGCACTTATTAGCGATAGGGGTTCACATTTTTGTAATCTACAACTAGACAAAGTATTAGAAAAATATGGAGTTACACATAGGATAGCCACTCCGTATCATCCTCAAACTAGTGGACAAGTTGAAGTTTCCAATAGAGAGCTTAAGAGAATCTTAGAAAAATCTATAGAAGGGAATAGGAAGCAGTGGTCTAGGAAACTTAACGACTGTTTATGGGCTTATAGGACCGCCTACAAAACACCTATAGGGACCACCCCCTTTAGATTAGTCTACGGTAAATCTTGCCACCTACCTATAGAATTAGAACACAAATCATATTGGGCAATACGCTCCTTAAATTTTGACACTAATTCTATAGGAGAGAAGCGTAAACTTCAACTTAACGAATTAGATGAGTGGAGAACTATGGCCTATGAGAACTCCCGGATTTATAAGGAGAAAACTAAACTATTTCATGACCGTCACCTTCGTAAACCCAAGGTATTCCAAAAAGGTGACCAAGTCCTCCTTTATAACTCCAGATTACGATTATTCCCAGGGAAGTTAAGGTCTAAGTGGTCCGGACCCTTTAAAGTTAAAGAAGTCTTTCCCTACGGTACTGTCGAGTTAACTCACCCAGAGAAGGGAGATTTTAAGGTTAATGGTCACCGACTTAAACCTTATTATGGTGAAATCCCTATGGACTTCGCTCGTCTAGAAACCTGCCTCCGGCTAGATTAATTTAATATTAAGTATAATAGGTGTTTCTAAATATTCTTGCTTTAGTATAAGTCTAATTAGTTGTAATGAAAAATTAAAGAAAAAAATGTTAATGAAAAAAAATTTTCCATCAAATTTTAATGAGAAAAAGAAAAAAAAAATTTCTGAAAAATTTTTTTTCTGGAGTGGCACACGGCTACACACACGGCCGTGTGGGTTGCCGTGTACATGACACAGGCTCAGGCCCAGCCGTGTGGAATTAATTCGGTATAAGGGCATTTTCATCCCGAGCACAACACCGGTACGCACCAACCCGTGTGCAGCGCCGTGTGCATCGGTCTCGACGATCGTCGAGACCGATGTGTCGAGACATCGAACACGGGCGTGTCTGATTACACACGCCCGTGTCTCCTACCTACCCGTGTTTGCGTACCGTGCCAGCTGCGACACGGGGCGACACACGGCCGTGTTGTCGCCCGTGTCCACCTGACGCACTGACCCCAGCCGATTTGACCACACGGACCGAGGCAGGCCCGTGTTCCACGAGGCATTGGATCCCTTAACACGGGTGCACACACGGCCTTGTGCGCACCCGTGTTCCATTACTTTACACAGACCGACGCACCCCGTGTTCCACGAGGCTAAAGATTCCCTAACACGGGCTCGCACACGCCCGTGTGCGAACCCGTGTTCAACATGTATAAATATGGCCGTGTGGTTTTCTTCCTTGCTCACTCTAAACACTCTCCCAGCATCACTCATCCCGTGGCCAGATCCCCAAAGGCTCCTCTTTCTCCAATTCTAGCCCCCCTTCACTCGTATTCTCCCCATCTACGTCATGTCTTCCGGAAGAAGTGGAGGTCGCCGTCGCCGACCGGAATTACAAGTCTCCACGGAGAGGCGGGATGCCGCTACTCCGCTAATTTTCACTGATGCATCGCACACCGCCCGCTACAACCGCTTGCAATCAAAAAAATTTCAAGACATACGCATGATAGATTGGAGCATACTTGAGGAAATAAACTTAGCTGGAGATGTCAGGGGGCTGATTTCTGTAACGGGGTGGAGTCAATTTTTTGCCATAAAGGAGTTAGGCTTTAGGGAACTCACCTTAGAGTTCCTATCGTCATTTTATTCCAGCTTTAGGCCTAATTTCATCGACGCACCGCACGCGCCCGAGGGGATAGTTTCATTTCGAGTGGGTGGCACATTTTACACACTCACCATGCTCCAATTCACCCAATACTTAGGGGTGTATGAGGAGTCGTTCCTTTTTAGTGTCGCCTACCCCGAACTCCACTTTGAGCTCCCCAACCGCGATATGGCCGGTGGTATATGGCGCCAGATTTCTTTCGACACTGGAGCCTACGAGGCCAAGAGATCTAAGGCATCCAAATTGATTTCCCCCGCCCTCCATTACATCCACCATCTACTCAGCCACACGTTGAGCGGCCGGGGCGAAAGCTCCGGAGTTGTTAGTAGGCAGGATCTGTTATACCTCTACAGCATGACATCACGATATCCTCTACATCTCGGTTATCTTCTAGCCCAGTTTATTCTTCATCAGGCTGACACCACTCGTATAGGGTCTATTTGCGTAGCACCCTATATTACTCGCCTCGTGAAGAATATGGGCATCTTTTTAGCCCTCCCCCAGATGACAGTGGTAGCAAAGACCATGCCTATCACGATGGCTAGTCTTCGCGCCCTCCGCCTCGTCACCGCCCGTCAGGGCCGGGGAGGGGTTATATATTCTATTGCTCGACGTGGACCGCATGTATAGGCCGACAGTGATGATGAGATAGACCCTGACCTCGACGAGCCGTTGGTTCCTCCACCCCGTTCCACCTACGCTCATGGCGAGTCGTCTACTGCACCTCCTCCACCTCAGTCACGATACTCGCACGAGTTCCGACAGTTTTTCGACACCGAGCTCTCGCCACACTTTCAGGAAATAAAGGAGGACCATCAAGAAATTAAGGATCTCCTCACACAGATTAGAGACCACCTTGGGATCGCCCCTCGCCAGCCGCCAGCTCCAGCACCGCCTTCCTTCCCGGATGATTCGACAGGCCACCATGAGTACTTCTGATATGTATCGATGTAGTTCTATCTTCATATATTGTATCTTGTATTGTTTTTTTTATCAGTGTATTCAGTTAAATCAGCTATTATATATCCGTGCATTTCATTACAGCTCATGTTTCTTTACTGTGCTCTTCTACTTATTATGATAGCAGTTTTTTTTATATATCATCATGAAATCACTCTATGTCCGCTTTTTACATTGCACTGAGGACATTGCAAATCTTAAGTCTGGGGGTAGAATGGTTGTTCATGTGGTTACAATTAATTCTAATCTGCTTATCATAATACTCAAGTTGTTATACCTCCCCCTACAAATTTTGTTGATCTTTTAAGCTCTCATTATTCACTCATGTGAGATTATAAATATTTAATTTACCTTCGCACACTGATTAAAATGAATTGATGTAGACTCATAGAGTATTCAACTTTGTTGATTTCGTAATTAAGCATAGAAATTTTGTTTAGCTTAATTTTCTCTATATAATTTAATTTTAAGATTACTCCTCTATATTAGTAACTATCCAACACTCTATTTTAGAAAATATATTTATCTATAATAAAGTGAGTCGATGAGTGTAACATTTTTATAATTTGGTATTAGGGCTTTAAAATTAAAAATTACTCTCTATTGATGTCTAGGACTCACCCTCTAGCATTCCTCAAAACATTACATAAGTTAATTAGTAAGGGCGAAAATGACTTAGGCCTCCTATTGGATAGCTTGAGCCTTGTTATCCCAACACCTTTAACATGATACCCTTGCACACCCCATTTGAACCTAATCCCCATCCTTTTGATGCTCTACTATTAAAATTCACCAAGGCCAAATCCCTACCTATTAGCACACCTATCATTGATGCCTGCTTGGAATGATTTGTTCATTGTGATATGTGGCCTGAGTGCGTGTATCCTTGCACCCACTTGGAATGATCCCTACTTTGAAACCCAAAAAAAAAGATATAGTGATATGTGGCCTGAGTGCGTGTATACTTGCACCCGCTTGGAATGATCCCTACTATGGTCCCTTGGTTAAAAAAAAATGTATATAAAAAATAGAGTGCCCTTCAAAATGTGGGAAATATACAAATTGCAAAGTCTGGGGGTGTTTACATAAAATTGAAATATGTTAAGGTATTTTCCAACATAAGGCTCAATCAAGATTTAGGTGTGAAAAATTCATCAAAATTATCCTTGATTACCTCACCTTTAATCTTCTATCCTAAGCCAAAAAGGCTACACCAAAATTCAATTCCTAAGGATCCAACCTTACTAATTCTAAATTATGCTGTGATGTGGGTGTAAAAAGGGTAAGTTCATGATTATCAGTACGAGTACTTATAAGCTTTGAAACACTAATACGTATCTTATAGAGATTGTTATTTTCTTCTCATATTTGTTAAAGATGACTATACTTTTATTTCTAAAAGCGAGTGAGAGATAGTTAAAATGATATACTAGAGGAATTTTAAGATAAATATATATTTAGAAAAGTCTGCTAAATTATTTCCTATGCGATTACATCACCAAAGTTCTCTTAAATTCATAGCAACCAGTGTGCGGAGGCAAAATTATTTAATGGTAACCCAGGTGTTTGAATTAGTTTGCTTAGGGACAAGCAAACATCTAAGTCTGGGGGTATTTGATGAGTACGATTATGATAGGCTTTTTACTATCATAATTGTAATCATATCTACCATTTCCTGCCCCTTTTGGTGTTGATTTCATGATAATATCAAAGAAATTGTCGTATCATAGATAGAAGAGCATATTTAGAAATCTTCGGCAGTTCTTATAATAAACCATTTACTGAGTCTATTATTTTTCTATTGCAGGTAATGCCAACCAATGGACCTAAAAGTTTCGGAGCAAACAGAGGAGTTCACGGAGTCTACATGGCTGATGACAGGACAGAAATTTGGTGCACACGGCCAGACACACGGTCGTGTGCCTACCCGTGTCCTATGCACCTGGAGCTGAAGAATTTGGGCGCAGACAGAGGAGCCTCACACGGGTATGGCACACGCCCGTGTGCATACCCGTATCATCTTTGCACACGACTGCCGACCAACCCGTGTCTGGGGAACACGGCCGCACACACGGCCGTGTCTATACCCGTGTCATCTGACACGGCCCACTACCAGACACGCCTTTTCGTGGGGAACCGCCTAGGAACCGCCTAGGAACCGTCCACACGGCCTGGCACACGGCCGTGTGTGACCCCGTGTCCGACCTGTTTGCAAGGGAACTATAAATTTCCTGTAGAAAAATTTATTGAGGACTTTTGGATCATTTCTGCATTGGAGAACTGCTGGAGGCCGAAGGGGAGCATTCAATACAAGGAGGATTGAAGGGTATTCTTATGTATTTTTTTATTCAATCATTAATCCCTTGAATCCTTTCTTTCTCTTGATGATCCATCTTCAATTTATGTTTTAATTTGCATGAATTTTGCTTTGAACATTCTAGTAATCATGTATCACCTTGTTCATGTTATATTTGTAGCATTTTATTTGTGTTTATGCAATCAAACAAAGAGTTTAATCATCCCTTTTGAATTACTTATTTGTTTTACATAATTTGCAATTGACTAGATTGAGAAATTGGTTATTTGCAATGAATTTAGTATGTTCATATTGTGATGATAATTCACTTTGTATTTCAAACTCTATGATCGAGAGATATTTTGTTTGGAAAATTAGAACACGGATAAAAGAATTCATGTTAATTTAGAAATAAAATCCATGAATTTATGTAGTAATAAAGGTATTCTGATTAATGCGAACTTGAGTGTTGTGAATTGTTCGAGAGAAAATTTACTATCTTAGGTTTAGATTTGGAATTGCTCGAGAGAGAATTTTGATGAAAAATTAACCTTTACATTGCACAAATTTAACAGTATTTTCATATCATGATTGCTTAGAATTGAACTAGTAAATGAAATTGTTCATGTATTTATTTAAAAGCTTCATGTTCTATCGTTTTTATTTCTCCAATACTGAATCATCCAATTGGTCATAGTTAGGATAAAGTAGTTTAAATATCACTTTTGTTTAGAGGTATGAAAATAAAGGAAGGGTGAGTACGAATAGCTGAAACAACCCTGTGGAATACGACACGAGATGTAGATTTCTCATATATTACGATTGATAGGTGCGCTTGCCTGAATGCTAATTCAATCTAGTTAAGTCCATCTACATAATTGTATTAGAATGTAGAATGAAATCACATTGAATTATTACTTGTTAGCAACAAAAATCATCAGGGGCCTTCCGGGTCAAGCTCATCTTGAAGAAGCCCTCCTTCAGCCCAACGGTGAAGGACATCTGGAGAGCATACCCTGGCATCTCCTGGACCTCCAGGATCTCCTCTTGGAACCTGTCTACGTAATGGGCCAGCGACTCCTCGGCCCCCTGCCTTATCAGGAAGATGGAATCAGGACTCCTCTTCCGCCTCTTGGAGGTGGAGAAGCGAAGCTGAAAGCTCCGGCTCAAGTCCTCGAACCGATAGATCGACCTTGGAGGGAGTTGATGAAACCAGTCCCTTGCCTTCTCCTTCAACGTGATCACAAAGAGGCGACACTTGAAGGCATACGTCATCGGACTGTTGGAGACGGCATCCTCGAACCACTGCAGGTGCTGGATGGGGTCATCCTTCCCTGTATAGTAAGCCATGTCTGGATCTCTGAACCCCTCGGGAACGGGAGCTGAGATGATCAGCTCGCTGAAGGGTGACCCCCTGAGGGTGGGTCTCGCCTGGTCTAATCGCGCCACCTGCTCTCCTGGAAGGTTGGCACTCGCCGGGCTGGAGAACAGCTCCCGGCAGGTGAGGTCTCGCTCGACCCCATCTCCCATCATCTCCTTCCCTACTTCTTCCTGGTGCACTTCCTTCTCCCCCTGCTGGGGTCATCTCGCCTAGACCCCTGGGAGTCGACTCATCATGAGGGGGAGCTAACTCCTGGGGGGTCGGGGTGGAGCTGCCACCCTGAGGATCAATGCTTCGCAGCATCTCCATGAGGCCCTGAATGGAGTCCATGAACTCTTGCCTCCCCACAAAAGGTCCTGGGCTGGGGAGCTCGCTGAGATCATCACTACCTCCCTGACCTCCCATCATGACACTCTCCCGAGATCTTCTGTGCTGGTCACTCTTCACGCTGACCGCACCAAAGTGTTGAAGCCAAAAATGGTCTCTGTGGAGTTCGGGGTCCCTAGAAAGGGGTGACTTCACACCTGCTACACCCGGAGGAACGTCACAGACCAAAGATCAAGAAGCTAGAAACAGACCCTCAGCTCTAGCGCGGAGGTCCCACCTCACACCCGGAAGGCTACCTGAGCACTTCCCCTCCCTAGCCAATGCTCGAGCTAGGGTGCCTTGGAGGAGCTCTCTCTACTCTACCAAGAAGAAGCTAAGGGAGGAGGAAGCCAAAAAGATCCTCTTCCCCAAAGGCACCCAAGGGGGTCTATTTATAGTTTTCCAAATCCCATGGACCAAAATGACCTAAATACCCTTGCACCCAATATACCTTGGGCCAATAGAAAACGGCCACGCTGGGGGGCAAAGGGGTAACTCCCCCCGAGGGCAAGACGGTAACCGCAGGGGGGTAAGGGCGAGACCCGCCAAACCGCGAGGTGGGGCGAGAACCCGGGCCAGGCCGGTCTCGCCCCCGCCTAACCGCGAGGCGGGGCGAGAACCCGGGCCATGCCGGTCTCGCCCCCGCCTAACCGCGAGGCGGGACGAGAACACGGGCCAGGCCGGTCTCGCCCCCGCCTAACCGTGATGCGGGGCGAGAACCCGGGCCAGGCCGGTCTCGCCCCCGTCTAACCGCGAGGCGGGGCGAGAACCCGGGCCAAGCCGGTCTCCCCCCGCCTAACCGCGAGGCGGGGCGAGAACCCGGGCCAGGCCGGTCTCGCCCCCGTCTAACCGCGAGGCGGGGCGAGAACCCGGGCCAGGCCGGTCTCGCCCCCGCCTAACCGCGAGGCGGGGCGAGAACCCGGGCCAGGCCGGTCTCGCCCCCGCCTAACCGCGAGGCGGGGCGAGAACCCGGGCCGGGCCGGTCTCTCCCCCGCCTACCCGCGAGGCTGGGCGAGAACCCGGGCCGGGCCGGTCTCGCCCCCGCCTACCCGCGAGGCTGAGCGAGAACCCGGGCCGGGCCGGTCTCGCCCCCGCCTACCCGCGAGGCTGGGCGAGAGCCCGACACCGTGTCGGTCTCACCCTCGCCAAACCGCGTCCACTGGGCCGGGGCGGGTGCCTGTCAACTTGGCGCACTCGCTCCTCCTAAAGAAAAAGGGGCCACTGGGGGAGGCATATTTTTCCTCCCCCTACTAGTATGTTTCCAAACAGAATCCATCCCGAGGCGACATATGTTTGATATGATAAATATATAATATAATATATTATATATTATAAATATATAATATATTATAAATAATAATTATAATATATTATAAATAATAATTATATATTATAAATATATAATATAATATATTTAATAATAATTATATATTATAAATATTACAGCAAACCCCCCCCCCCCCCCCCGCCATTCCCGACCTCACCCCACCCCTCCACTGCTGCCGGCGGCGTAGCCGCCGGCGGCCTGACCGGCACCCACCGGCGGATACGCCGGTCTCCGGCGACCCCGCCGGGGGTTGTCCGGCGACCGGCGGGCAGGGTCACCGCCGGCGGTGGCCCTGCCCGTGAGACCCAGATCTGGTCCGTGAGACCCAGATCTGGGTCTCACGGGCAGGGCCACCGCCGGCGGTGGCCCTGTTTGCCGGTTGCCGGACAACCCCCGGCGGGTTCGCCGGAGTCCGGCGAACCCGCCGGGGGGTGCCGGTCAGGCTGTCGGCGGCTCCGCCGCCGGCTGCATTGGAGAGGTGGGGGTGAGGTCGGGAATGGGGGGGGGGGGTTTGCTGTAATCGGGAAAGAGGAGAGAGAGTATAGATTGTTTTTTGGGAAAAAATTTTAATTGCAGTCCAGATCTAAACGATCGAACGGCTTAGATCCTCTTGATGTTTCATTTACCTTGTCATGAAGCCTAAAACGATATTTGTTTTTAATATAGTATAGATATATATACAAGTGACAGGCACGGGCCTTCGGCCCCGGGGGCATTCGGCGGGGGTGCGACAATCGGCAGGGTGTGACATTCGGCTGGGTGCCGCATTCGCCGGGATGCGACATTCGCCGGTAGTGCGATATTTGTCGGGGGGACGACATTTGTCATGTGCGGCGACATTTGCCGTGTGCGGCGACATTTGTCGTGGATAGTACCCGCCCATGTTGCCTCGCGCGACAGTACACGACCGCCGACGGCGGGCTTCGGCTGCTCCCGGAGGGCTTCGCCCGTCCGCAGCTGGCTCTGCCCGACCCGCAACATATACATATGAGTACTAAAAATGACCGTAAAAAATATAAATCAAAAATACAATTTTTATTTTGTAAAACAAATTATATTTTAACGTTAAAACATTAATATTTCTCTTGTCATTCCTAGATAGACATAATATGTTTATGGTATCTAGTGTTTTTATTTTTTATATTTTAATATTGTAAAGTTGTGTAATTACCTAAAAGCATATTGCCTTTATAATATACTAATATAAAGTTTGGTATAATTGTATAATTATGAATACAACTATAAGGACAATATAGAAACATCAGACAATGTTTCACCAAACTGTAATTTTCGTATAATAGTAGATATATATATATATATATCTGATCTTATCTTATCTTATCTATATAAGAATATAGGTATTTATTGAATCATGAGAGAGAATAAGAGAGATTTGGAGAGAGAGAAGAGGGGGAGGGAGAGAGAGGGGGAGGGAGAGAGAAGGAGAGGGATGGTGGAGTGATAAAGAGATAGGGAGAGATGAGTAATAAATTATTTTTATAGATTAAAATTTGCAAAATTTTATAAAATAAAAATAGGAATAATAATTCATATTTTTTTGCGATCATTTTAAGTACTCATATGTATATGTTTTGAAAAAAAAATAAGATTTTGGGTGCGTGCTCAGCCTGCTCATAGGCGGGCGCAACCCGCAGCGACACATCGAGCATGGGCGAAGACCGCTTGGATGCGGGCGAAGACCGCTCGAGAGCTTCGAGCACGGGCGTAACTCATTATCTAACAGTCCGATCTTCCTCTTTCTTTCTACTGTCGCGATTCTCCCTCCCGATCAGCGATTCTTCCTCCCGATCAAGCCCTACCAAGGTGCTCGAACCCTCCCAAGACGCGATTCTCTCTCCAGATCAAGCCCTGCCAAAGGCGCTCGTTCCTCTCCCGGCGAAGGTGCGAACGACACATCTGACCGTGCTATTGGAAACTCGAACTTTGCCCGGCGTCGACGGCTCTTTCGTGGCCGACAGAGGCAACTCTTTCCCTCCCGGCGGCAGCATCTCTTTCTCTCCCGGCGGCGGCGATCTCCGCCACCTGCGGCAGCCCATGATTCAAAATGAGGTAATTATGTTCAAAGGCAACATCCTCTTTTGTTTGTGCAATTTGTGATGTTCACAGTGCTGAAAATGTCTCCTCTTTTCATTTTATCCGATCCATGCTTGCCCGTCTGGTGTTATGCAGTGAGAAATTGTAATCAAACAAAAGACCCTGCCATCTTGCATGCTAATATTCTATAGTTTCTAAGTTTTTGTTTGCATACTTCATTTGAATGTCCATGGTAATATTCTATTGTATATTTTTAAATTTGTTAGAAAATTTTAATGTGCTAATATTGTTGAGATTTATCATAGGGATTGACTTTGGACGGAAGTGGGGGCTTCATTGGCGAAGCAGAGAATAAGTTTGCTGAGGTAAGTTTGGGTAAGAATCTAAGAAGAAAAATATCCAATACAAGAGTTGGATGTATGACATCTGCTAGTATTAAGAGGATCAATGATGGGAAATGTCCTGTTCAATTTTCATGAAAAGCATAATCACACATTATGCATCTATAATTCTGACATGTATTGTGGAGGGAAGCAGCCCAAGCTTTGTTAGCCTTAAAAAAACTTGCGTTTATATATGTTATTATATATATATATATAAATAGAGAGAGAGAGAGAGAAAGAAATACAAGACCTGTAAATAGCAATGAATTAAACACTCATTGAATTTATTTAAGCCGTTGGATCAAGTAGATCTGGCCTGCATATATTTTTTTTTTCAAAATTCTCCAACCTACCTCTCTCCTCATTCTCGATCCATAAAAAAAATCCTGAAAGCTGAAACCCCCTCCTCCCGCCCTCCCTCCCTCCCTCCCTCCCTCCCTCCCTCTTGCCAATGTCGTCGGTGGCGGAGTCGCCAGCGGCCTGATTGGAGACCAACAGCGGGTACAGCTGGGCGAATTTGCCGGACAACGTTCGGTGGCGAGTGGGCAGGGCCACACCCGGCGGTAGCCTTGCCTGTGAGACCCAACCAGCAGGTTTGCCGGACCCCGGCGAACCCGACGGAGGTCTCCTGTCAGGCTGTCGGGGACAGCGTCGCCGGCGGAGTCCTGAACCACGCGTTGCCTCGAATCCCGGATGAGTTTTTTTATTTTTATTTACTGTTAACTTATTATTTTTAAGTTAATATTTCTGTTTTTAAAATTTTAAATTTTTTTTAAAGTTTCTGTTTTAAACTTTTAATTATTAAATTTAATAATTTTTAAAAATACTGTTTTAAATTTGTTTTTTTAAAAATTATACTAATACTTTAAATTAAAATAATAATTTCAAATTTTAAAAATTTAAATAATCTTTGGGGGCTGGGCGTAGCGCGCCGCCGCGGGTCGGGTATTGTCCGGAAGGCCGAGCACTTCGCGGGCTGGGGCACGGAGGCATCCCTACGGCCAAGCAACAGTACCCGACTCGTGATGGCGGGCTTCGCCCGGCCCCGGCGGGCTTCGCCCTACCCCGACGGGCTTCATATTTTTTTTATTATGTATTTTTTATATTATATTTATATTTTTTCTTAATTACCAATTTTTTAAATTAATAGTTTATTTTTTTTATTTTTTATTATTAAAGAGAAGGAAACAACAACAACAAACAGAACTCATATTGTTCTCAATCATTAGGGATACGGGCGAGAGAAGACTGTAAATAGACCTAAACTTTGGCACTATGCACAAAGTGGCTTCTCTCAGAGGAGAAAAACTTAACCTCTGACAAAAAATGCACAAAGTGGTTGCTCACAGATACCACTAAAATAGTGACCCACTATACTGTCACATTTGCTACAGAATCATGCCCTCAAATCACAGTCAAAGACATTAGAGAGGGCAGACCTAATAATTAATTTTGATTTATGTGCATGGTTATGTGCACATAAATCAAAATGGATTCTTGTGAATATAAATCAAAATGAATTCTTGGGTCTGCACTCTCTGATGTCTTTGGCTTTGATTTGAGCGCATGATTCTGCAGCAAACGTGACAGTATAGGGGGCCACTATTTCAGTGGTATCTGTGAGCAGTCACTTTGTGTAATTATTATCAAATGTTAGATCTTTCTCCTCTGAGAAAAGCCACTTTGTGCATAGTGCCAAACATTAGGTCTATTTCTCAACTTTTCCCGCCCATACCCCAAATGATTGCGGACTATATGGGTTCTGTTGTTGTTGTTGTATTAGTTTATTTTTTTATATACAATTTCTTTTTTAATTAAAAAGTTAAAACCAAAACCCCCAAATTTTTTAATCTAAAAAATATTAAAAAATCGATATAAAACTTATGAATGGATAATGGAAGATCACTTTCATGTTTAAAAGATTTTTTATGTTGAGAGGCGGCAATTTTGTTTTAAAAAATAAAAATTATAAATAATCAATATATATATATATATTTAGTTACAAAGCCTAAGCCTAAGCCTACGTTGGACAGTATTTCAGTGGTATCCGAGTATCCTAATGTGTTCCCTGACGATCTTCCTGAAGCCCCGCCTCAACGGGAGATAGATTTCATGATTGAGCTAGTGCCAGGTGCGAAACCTGTGTCACACTCTCCGTATCGGCTAGCGCCTAAGGAGATGACAGAGCTAAAGGTGCAACTTCAAGAGTTGTTGGAGCAGGGGTATGTGCGTCCAAGTTCATCGCCTTGGTGCGCACCGGTCCTTTTTGTTAAGAAGAAGGACGAAAGCTTGAGACTATGTATCGATTATCGAGAGCTGAACAAGCTAACAGAGAAGAACAAGTACCTGATCCCAATGATTGATGATCTATTCGATTAGTTAGTCGAGTCGACGGTGTACTCAAAGTTGCATCTCAAGTCCGGGTATTATCAGATGAGGATAAGGGAGAGTGATATCCCCAAGATAGCTTTTAGTACGAGATACGGGCATTACGAGTTTACAGTCATGCCGTTTGGGCTGACGAATGCGCCGTCGGTGTTCATGGATTTGATGAACAGGACTTTCAAGTTATACTTCGAGCATTTTGTGATTGTCTTCATCGACGATATATTGGTGTACTCGCAATGTGAGGAGGATCACTTCAAGCATCTGCATTTGGTTTTGGAGACGCTGAGGAGGAATCAACTGTACACCAAGTTCTCCAAATGCGAGTTTTGGTTGTCCTCAGTGGCGTTCCTTGGTCATATAGTAAGTGGAGAGGGCATTGCGGTGGATCTGACGAAGATTGTTGCGATACGAGAGTGGCCTGTGCTGTCTACGGTAGCGGAAGTTTGGAGTTTTCTGGGGCTGCCGGCTATTACAGGCGCTTCGTGGAGAACTTCTCGCGGATAGCATTACCCCTCACGACTTTGACGAGAAAAGAGCAGAAGTTCATTTGGATGTCGGAGTGCGCGTGAGCTTTTGAGGAGTTGAAGTGTCGATTGACCACTACTCCTGTGCTGAGTTCGCCGAGTGGGACTGAAGGTTTTGAGATCTACAGCGATGCTTCGGGCAGTGGTTTGGGTTGTGTACTACTGCAGCATGGTAGTGTGATAGCGTATGGCTCGCGACAATTGAAAGTGCACGAGAGGAATTATCTGGTCCATGACTTGGAGTTAGCGGCCGCGATTTTTGCCTTGAAGCTGTGGAGGCACTACTTGTATGGGGTGAAGGTCGATATCTATACTGATCATAAGATCCTGAAGTATTTGTTGGATCAGAAAGATCTAAACATGCAGCAGCGTAGATGGATGGAGTTCCTAGGGGACTACACATTCAAGATCCACTACGTGCCTGGTAAAGGCAATGCGGTTGCGGACGCGTTGAGTCGCAGGGCCCCTGCTCGGGCCAACTGGTTGTCGGTTCATGACAAGCGACTAATTCAGGAGTTGGAGGCGTTGGAGATCTCTTGCGTAGACAAGCAGTCAAGTGCTGAAGCGCTATTGAACTGGAGTGAAGTTCAGTGTGACTTGGCTGATCGGATTCGACAGGCTTTGGATATGGATGTCCGCATGAAGCAACTGATAATAGAGGCTTTGAATGAGTCAAATTCCCAATTCATTGTTGAGGATGGATTGCTTTGGAAGGACGGTCGTCTGTGCATCCCGAACATGGGAAATTTGCGGGTGGACTTGTTGTACGAGGCGCATCATACCAAGTACTCAATTCACCCGAGGAGCACGAAGATGTACCACGATGTGAAGAAATTGTTCTGGTGGCCAGGACTTAAGAAGGATGTGGCACTGTACGTGGCGAAGTGTCAAACATGCGCCTTGGTGAAGGAGGAATGCCAAAAGCCAGGAGGATTCTTGAAGTCATTGCATATTCCGGAGTGGAAGTTTGATGACATTACTATAGACTTTGTGCACGGGCTGCCAAGGTCGCAAAAAGGGAACGTCACCATTTGGGTGGTCGTAGATCGTCTAATGAAGGTGTCACACTTCATTCAGCATAGGAAGGATGATACCGTGGAGAAATTTTATATGTGGATAACATAGTACGACTTCACGGTGTGCCCCGCAACATCGTGAGTGACCGAGATGGGCAGTTCAAGTCCAATGATTGGAGGCTGGTGCAGCAAATGTTGGGAACAAAACTGAGTTTCAGCACAGCCTTTCATCCACAGACGGATGGGCAGACCGAGAGAGTCAATAGGACAAAGGAAGACATGCTTTGCATGTGCGTCCTGGACTTTGGGAAGTAGTGGGAAGATCACCTATACTTGGTGGAGTTCGCTTACAACAATAGCTACCAGGCTGTAACACCTCCCCTGTAATGACCGTATAATATGGGTCCGGCCAGAGCACCACAACATACAGACGCCACTGCTTTAGTATTATAAGATGATATAACTACCCAATCTCAAAACTCAAGACACAACACAGCGGAAACAACAAAGAGACTAGAAGATATCCACACATATAGGAGATTAGAGATGGCCTTAAGGCCTTACAACCAAAGTGAGTCTGAAGCTTAAATAATAAAAACAGTCAAGAACGTGCATCAACACCCCTAAACTACCTCGACATGCAAGCCGGAATACAGGAGCATCAAACATACAATGTCAAATAAGTAAAGCTAAAGCAAAGCTGTATTCTTCATGAGGCTTAGGCCTTTTTGGCCGGTGAGCTAGCTCCTGCTTGCGATCCTTGTCCTGTAAAAATTGGTGGTAACGTGGGTCAGCAAAGGCTGACCTAAAACTGTGTAACAAACACATCTCCTCCCGGCCGGCCCTAACGGATCTCGGGGTACTCCTCCAACCTGTAAGTTAGCACTTCGTATGCAATATTCATAAGTAAGAAAAGCAACTAAGGAAACAGGCTTGGATGTCTCAAACATCATACATGTTCTCTACTGTTGAGCATATAATAAAAGGGCCTACTATGCAACATGAATGAAACACCCGGGCTTCACCCAAGGCACCCTATAGCGTATGCATCTAGCACAACATCACATCATTTGGGTACTCATCATTTTCCCATTGGCATAAAGCCGCAAACAAAGGGGAACCACAATCCCCCAACAACATACAAACCACCACACGGAAATCTTGCCAAGGCCCCACACGCTCACGGTCGTAGACCTGGGCTTGCCGACAAACTCTGACTTCTCATGTCCGGAATCCGTCCAACACACTGACCGATTCTAAGAACCCTTGTTGGACCCCACCCGCTCATGGCCTCATTGACCGGGCTTGCCCCATGCTCAGCGTTCTCGTAAGTCTCACAAAAAGGGGACTAGTCTCGCCGGGACACTTTCCACACATGACTTGCACGTCACGGGATAGCCAGCCGACCACAGAGACACAACCACACCTTGACATATCATAAACCAAGCCAGTTCCACCATAATCCCTCATTCGTACTGCAGCGTTCCCGCGCACCAAGGAAACCATCTACCGCCAATGGGGGGCTAACCTTGTCCACCAAGGAAACCATCGACCGCCAATGCGGAGCTAACCTTGTCCGGTTCCGGCTACACGTACTCACACGAGAAAACGGGGAAAGCATCACAAACATCATAAACAACCTCTTGCCGCAACGGGTTTCTACCAAAACCCTAAAGCTCGTATACAACATCACCGGGTCGGACTAACGGTCGCGACCACGGCTTCACCCACCATGTCTAATCCACTAACGAAGCGGATCTCTAATGCAAAATCATGTCGGGGACGGACTCAATCGACACGGAGGTTTCTCTTGAACCTTGGCGACCAAAACCCCTCTCATATGAGAGATTGGTGCCCAAAAACCATGGAAATAAGAGATGAAAGACACGCATCCTAAAACCAAGAGGAGAAGTGTCGTTACCTTCCGACCCCTCTTCCTAGCCATGGAAACTTAGCCGGATGAAAACCTTCGCAACGATCTTGCCTCCACGGATCCGAACTCGGCTCGCGATTTGGAGCACCGAAGCCTCTCTAATGGCCGGATCTCCTTCACCGTCTTCCGCGCTCTCCCTTCTCTCTAGATCTTAGATGGATAAACAGTGACTGAAACAATCCGAATTTTGAAACCCTACTCTCGGGTATATCCCAAACAGAAAAACCACCAGCCTTCGGATCCCACACAAAGGAATGCACGGCTGCGATACGGGTCTGACCTGGAAAAATAGAATGTCGAACACTCTGCATCAAACCAATCCGCCAAGATCGCCGCTCGACGATCGTCGAACCAAGATCGTCGAACGCACAAATCGACGAGCGCAAAATTGTCGAGCGCAAGCCAGATCGTCGAACGCACAAATTGACGAGCGCAAAATCGTCGAGCGCAAGCCAGATCGTCGAAGGCAGATCGTCTATCGCTGGCCAGATCGTCGAGCGCTGGCCAGAACCACGATCAATGGCCTGATCGTCGAACCAAAATCATCGACCGCACAAATCGTCGCGTGCAGATCGTCGAGCGCTGGCCAGAACGTCGAGCGCTGGCCAGATCGACGATCGCTGGCCTGATCGTCGACCCAAGATCGTCGACCGCTGGCCGGATCGACGATTGCTGGTGAGATCGATGATCGCTGGAGAGGTCGACGATCTCTGGCGAGATCGACGATCTCTGGCGAGACCGACGATCTCTGGCGAGACCGACGATCTCTGGCGAGATCGACGATCTCTGGCGAGATCGTCGAACCAAAATCGTCGAACGCAGATTCAACACGGATCGTCGAGCGCAGACTCGACCACACTTCGTCAACTTCAAATCGACGACCTCCCGGGCTCTTTGCCGAACCCGACCGAGATACGGCCTTGGACACGCCCGTGTCCTTGGCTGTGTCACCCCTTACCAAGACCCAATCCTGGCCAAAAACGTTAATCGTCCCTCTTACGGAAATTGGGGCATTACAAATCTCTCCCCCTTAAAAGAATTTCGTCCCGAAATTACAGAAAATAAAAGTGGACAAAAGCTTAAATGGTACCTGAACGGAAAAACTCCGGATACTCCTCCAGCCCGGTTTGCTCTCGCTCCCAAGAGAGCTCCTCACGACCATAGTTGTCCCATCAGATTTTATTGAGTTTCACCTCTTTGTTCCGCAACTGCCAAATCTCTGAATCCTCTATGGCAATTGGACGTACTCGCGTCCTCAAGCCTTCCTCTATCGGCACCGATGCCGGCTCGATCACCACACTAGCCTCTACCAAGGCTTTCCTCAAGACGGAGACATGGAAGACGTCGTGTATCCACTCAGCTCTGTGGACAACGCCAACCGGTACACTGCTTCTCCCACCCGTTCAACAACTTTGAAAGGTCCCAAAAACCTTGGACTCAACTTCTTGAGTCGGCGAACCCGTGAAACGCCCTTGAACGGCTTGATTTTTAAATAGACCCAATCGCCTACCGCAAACTCCAGCTGCCTATGGAGAGCATTAAAATACTTTGCTTGCCGATCTTGCGCCACCTTCATACGCTCTTGAATGGTCCGCACCATCTCACAAGCGTCAACTACCACCTCTTTTCCCAACAGTTTGGTGTCACCCGCCTCTGCCCAAGACATCGGCGTTCGACACCGTCTCCCATACAAGGCTTCGTACGACGCCATTTTTATACTTGCTTGGTAACTGTTATTGTACGCGAACTCTACCATGAAGAGGTGATCTTCCCACTTCTTGCCGAAATCAAGAATGCGCATTCTCAGCATGTCTTCCATAGTACGGTTCGTTCTTTTGGTTTGCCCGTCAGTTTGGGGATGGAAAGCTGTACTGAACTTGAGCTTCGTGCCCAAACTCTTTTGAACCAATCTCCAGTCCTTGGACGTAAACCATCCATCTCGATCGCTGACTATGCTCTTAGTAATCCCATGTAGTCGCACAATGTTGCGAACATACAACTCCTTCAGTGCCTCAAATGCTTGACTGCACTCTTGAGTCCACACAAACTTATGATCTTTACGAGTGAGTGAGGTGAGGGGTAGAGCTATTGGCGAAACATTCTCCACGAATTTCCTATAGTACCCGGCTAGTCCAAGAAAACTTCAGACTTCCGCCACGGTCCTCAAAACCGGCCAATCTCTGATGGCTTCCACTTTTGTTGGATCCACTGCCACCCCATCCCCACTAATCATGTAACATCCCCATCCGTCGGATGGCATATAACAGAAGGTCCAGCTAGAACACAATGCCATATAACACAGACAGTCGGAAGGGTTACATAAGAATATTCAAACTATCCAATTAAGACTACACGGCCTACACAGAGCATTCTAGCGGAAGCTTTTAAAGTTGAACGAACCCAAATCTTAAATCCATATCCAAGAATGTCCACATCCACACAACAGGAATGAAACACCAAATACACAAAACGGGTATATGGCCTTATGGCCTTACAAATGTTCACTTAATAAAAACATGTCTTACATACATCGGCTCGCAGGCCGGCCACACATGATAAAAATAAAAACAACTTTTTGCTTTGGCCTTCTTGGGCCAGCACAGCAACATGGGCTCCAGCCCGCTATTTGGTACTCGGCCCCGCAGCACCTGCAATCACATTCCACTGCACGGTGGCAAACAAAGCAACGGTCAGCCAAAAGCCGACCAAATTATAACGACCCCGCCCCTTACTCGGGACGGCGGTGCTCTTTCCCTGCATAACATTAGCCCAATAAAACAATAAAGCGCAATTATACTACGCCACAGGTATAGGCTCGCACAGCCAAACACCCCGTGCACTCAGGGTACATTAACAGTGAATCCTGACATTTCAGCGTCTTCACCACCATCCCAAAGATGGCAACCAAGTGAGCATTTAGCCTTTCTGACCACCGTCTAAGGCTCCTGACTATGCCAACTGCCAGTCCCCTTTTCGGGTCTCTCGCACCGAACCACATAGCCTAGGTCTGATTCCACTTGCCCGTTGCTCACGCCGCCTAGTCAATTTAAGTCCTACGCACGGGCCAAGCTTCTCTCGGATCCCAAAGTTTTCTAAACAATCTCAGAACCCAGTTATGATCAAGGTCGGTTCCCAGACCGCCAAGTTAGCAGAACACGTTTCCGCTCAGTTTTCCGCGTGCGCCTTGAAGCTAACCTCCAAGGATCCCTGCTGCAATCTACCACGTAGAAATCCGAAAAAACCCAAAGCACGGAGTCTTCTCCGGCAAAACATATCAAATGCAACATCACCGATCCAGACAATACACGTCCGGGTAGGCTTCACACAAAATGCATATGTCCGTACTTACGATTCCGGACTCTATATGCAACACATGGGGGACTATTCACATCAACCCCAAGGAACACCACGCACTCACAGCACACTCGTGGGAGCGGGATTGCCTATGCAGAAAGAAAGAGCTTCACATGCTCAAGTAGAGAATCGCTACCCTTGTAGTCCGCTTTGGCGCCATGGAAAAACTACCCGGATGGAAATCTTCGCAACGAACTTTCCTCCACAGATCCGCTCTCAGATTTCGAAACGGTGCTCTGATGCTCTGCCAGAGGCCGGAATCCCTTCCTTCTTCCTCCTCTTTCCAACTCCTTGAGAGAGAGAATGGTTGGAGAAAAATGAAGGATTAACTCCCCTATTCCCGGCCTTAACAGAGCAGGAAACCATCTGGGTCATTGGATCTTAATTAAAGAAAATGAACGGCTCAGATCCGTTCAAAAATCTCCAGACCTGGGCCGAACACGGCTTGGCACACGGCCGTGTCCCAGGCCATGTGCCTCGCTCCAGGCACGATCGTCGAACGGAGGAAAGACACACGGGCAAAGACACGCCCGTGTCTCACCTGACACGCCCGTGTCGGGTTTCTCGACACGCCCGTGTTCTGGGGCGTGTCACGCATAACCGCCACGGCAACGGACATGACCTAAAAGAACACGAGTATGGACACGAGTGGGCACACGCCCGTGTCAAATGATATGCCCGTGTCACTTAGCCGTGTTTCTTGTCGTGTCCTTCTCGAGATGAAAACGACCAAAAACATCAGCCAGACACGGCCTTGGACACACCCGTGTCCTAGGCCATGTACCCCTATATAGGCACCAAAATCCCTTATTACGCGACCGACTCAAATACGATTTTCGGGGCGTTACAAATCTCCCCCACTTAAGTAATTTCGTCCCGAAATTACGTAAAGGTACACAAATCTAAATAATACCTAAGTGGAATAACTCGGGGTATTCCTCCAACATAGCTTGCTCTCGTTCCCAAGAAAGCTCCTCACGTCCGCAATTATCCCATCGGACTTTAACCATATGGATATCCTTGTTGTGGAGTCGCTTGACTGCAACATCTTCAATACGTATTGTCTTGACCCTTGTGGTCAACTCATAATCAACCGGTACTTGATTGACTGCAATGATCTGCAAAGGCTCTTGCACCGCCTTATGCAACACCGACACGTGGAACACATCATGTAGCCCACTCAACTCCACCGACAGCTTCAATCTATACGCTGCCTTGCCAACACGCTCCAGGATTTCAAATGGTCCAAGGTATCTTGGACTCAGCTTCTTCAAGCGTCGAACCCGCGATATACCCGTGAACGGCTTGATTTTTAGATACACCATGTCGCCAACACTGAATTGCACGTTTCTATGCTTGGTGTTGTAATACTTTACCTGCCTGTCCTGAGCGACCTTCAACCTTTCCTGAATTGTCCGTATCACTGAAGTGGCATCTTTCATTGCTTGACGTTTATACAACTTCGATTCATCTGCCTCCAACCAAGACAACGGCGTACGACACTTCCTCCCGTACAAGGCTTCGAAAGGCGTCATACTGATACTTGATTGAAAGCTGTTGTTGTACGCAAACTCCACCATGTATAGGTGATCTTCACACCGCTTTCCAAAATCTAGGACTCACATGCGAAGTATGTCCTCCAACGTCCGGTTGACCCTCTCAGTTTGGCCATCCGTCTGCGGATGAAAGGCTGTACTGAACTTTAGCTTAGTACCCAACAGACTATGCACCAACCTCCAGTCATTCGACGTGGAGCGTCCATCTCGATCACTAACAATACTGCGGGGCACACCATGCAATCGTATAATATTCTCCACATAGAGTTTGGCTAACTTTTCCACTGGATCTTCCTTCTTGTTCGGAATAAAGTGTGACACCTTTGTCATCCTATCTACGACCACCCAAATGACGTCGTTTCCCTTCTGTGACTTCGGCAAACCATGCACAAAATCCATAGATATGTCATCGAATTTCCATTCTGGGATAGGTAGGGACTTCAAGAAACCTCCGGGCTTCTGGCATTCCGCCTTCACCAATGCACAAGTACGGCACTTGGCCATATAAAGTGCTACATCCTTCTTCAAACCCGGCCACCAGAATAATTTTTTCATGTCTATATACATCTTCGTGCTTCCCGGGTGGATTGAGTACTTGGTATGATGAGCCTCATACATCAATTCCTCCCGAAGATTATCCGCACTAGGAACGCATAGGCGACCGTCCTTCCTTAGCAACCCATCCTCAACAGCAAAATGGGAATTTGACCCATCCAATGATTCATCCAAGATTTGCTTCATGCTGTTATCCTGAACCAAACCCCGCCAAACTCTATCAGCTAGGTCACACTGCACCTCTGTCCAAAATAGTTTCGCCTCAGCACTAGACTGCTTGTCGACACAAGATATCTCCAAAGCCTCCAACTCATGGACCAATCTCTCATCATGTACCGATAACCAGTTGGCCTGCGCCGGAGTCCTGCGACTCAACGCATCCGCCACTACATTTCCCTTACCAGGCACATAATGAATCTTGAAAGTGTAGTCCCCTAAGAACTCCATCCACCTTCGCTGCCTCATGTTCAGATCTTTTTGGTCCAACAGGTACTTCAAGCTCTTATGATCGGTGTAAATATCGACCTTCACACCGTACAGGTAGTGCCTCCAAAGCTTTAGAGCAAATATCACAGCCGCTAACTCTAAGTCATGGACCGAATAATTTCTCTTGTGAACCTTCAGTTGTCGTGAACCATAGGGTATCACTCTCTCATGCTGTAGCAGAACACAACCCAAACCACTACCCGAAGCATCACTATAGATCTCAAACCCTTCGGTTCCAACTAGCGATCATAAAATAGGTGCCGTTGTCAACCGCCTCTTCAATTCTTCAAAAGCCTGTTCGCACTCCAGAGACCACACAAACTTCAGATCCTTCCTTGTCAATGTCGTGAGCTGTAGCGCTATCCGCGAGAAGTTCTCTCCAAAGCGCCTGTAGTAGCCAGCAAGCCCCAAAAAACTCTGGACCTCTGCCACTGAAGTCAAAGCAGGCCACTCTCGTATCGCCACTATCTTCGCCGGATCCACAGCTATCCCTTCTCCACTGACAACATGACCAAGGAACGCTATCGAGGATAACCAGTATTCACACTTGGAGAACTTAGCATACAACTGATTCTTTCTCAATGTCTCCAACACCATGTGTAGATGATTGTAGTGATCCTCCTCGCACTGCGAGTACACCAGGATATCATCGATAAATACTATCACGAAACGATCTAGGTACTCTCTGAATGTCCTGTTCATCAGATCCATAAACACGGATGGCGCATTGGTCAAACCAAACGGCATGACCGTGAACTCGTATTGCCCAAACCGCGTACTGAATGCTGTCTTTGGGATGTCGCTCTCCCTTATCCTCAACTGGTAGTATCCGGACTTCAAATCTAACTTCAAATATACTGTTGACCCAACCAACTGATCAAATAGATCGTCAATCCTCGGGATTGGATACTTATTCTTTTCCGTAAGCTTGTTCAATTCCCGATAGTCAATGCAGAGTCGCAAGCTCCCATCCTTCTTCTTAACAAAAAGAACCGGTGCGCTCCAAGGCGACGAACTTGGACTCACATAACCTTGCTCTAGCAACTCTTGCAGTTGCACCTTCAATTCCGCCATCTCTCGCGGCGCTATCCGATATGGAGAGCGTGACACCAGTTTGGCACCTGGTACCAGCTCAATGGTAAAATCAATCTCCCGCTGAGGAGCGGCTCTTGGGAGATCATCTGGGAACACATCAGAATACTCAGACACGACTAGAATACTGTCAAGACTTGGCTTAGGCGTCGAAGTCTGTACTAGAGTGACAAACAGCTCTGCCCCAGACCGAACAGCCTTAACCACCTGAAGAGCCAACATCAGAACTTTCCCTGACCCCTTCATTCCCGCAAAAGTAGTCTCCCGATCAGTGTTTAGACCCAACTTAACTTCCTTATAGTTGCAATCAATGCATGCACCCTGCTCCGAGAGCCAATCCATACCGAATATTACGTCGTACTCTGCTAACGGCAAAAGCGACGTTCGCAAATCATACTCCTGGTCTCCAATCTGAATCTTCACAACGCAAATCCTATCCGCGTGCATTGAGCACCCATAGGGCAACAACATATCCAATTTGTTTTTTGCCATCGAGGACGGAACCCCGATGCGCGATATAAATTTTTCGGACAAGAATGAATGCGATGCTCCCGTATCAAACAGGGCTCTCGCCGGAAACTCAAAGATCAACACAAAGCCTAGAACCAACAAAAGTAAGCTAACAAATACGAAGGTAACAACTATAAAAGTTAAAACACTGTAATTTAACTCATACCTGTCACCACGTCCGCTTGCTTTATGGCCTCTTGTAGGCCAAGGTTGTAGACTCTAGGCTGGGCTGGAACATGGTGAGACGCGGTTGACTCCATCGCCTTCTCTTTCACCTCATAAGTCGCTCCAGGCTTCCTCTCGGACTTTGAACGTCCGCTCCAACACTCCCGAGCAAAATGCCCCATCTTCCCGCAGTTGTAGCAAGCTCCTGGGACTCGACTTGTAGTGCCCCCGACGCATCAGCCGAAGTGGCTGAGTTCGAAATCTTCTGCTTCTTGTTCCACCTGCGGAAACTTGACTTGACATTGGGCACCTTGAACTCAGACTTCTTTTCTCCTGGCTCCTTCTTCTCTTGAACTTTCTTAACAACCTTCTCCAATGATCGGGCCGAATTGAGCAAGGCTAGGAAGCCTTGCGCCTTAGGCCCAGCAAGTAGTAACTATAGGTCGCCGCGTAGACCCTCATAAAATCGGTTGGTCTTCCATTCTTCTTCCATAAACGTAGCACCAGCATAATGACCCAACCGTGTGAACTCATGAAGATACTCGTCCATGCTTCTGGCTCCCTGAGTCAGCCCAAGATACTGATTCTCCATCTCCAACTTCTGAGCAGAGGGTACAAATCTGGCTAGGAACAACCTCGAAAATTCCTCCATAGGCACATCAGCAAGCTGCCTACCCACTAAGAGATGAAACTCCAACTCATCCCACCACAACCTCGCTTCACCCACCAAAAGAAAAGTCGCTATGGTGGTCTTCTGCCACTCCTCAGTTAATGTGGATGTCAAGACCCTCTTCGTCGAAGAGAGCCAGTCCTCAACTTGAGCTGGCGCTCCAACCCCATCGAACCTCGGAGGATTAAAACTCATTACATGCTTAAGCTGCTTCTCCGTAGCTCTCCTTGGCTCTACCAGATCAACTGCTGCGCGCTCCACCACTCTCGGCTCTGCCGCCCTAACCGGTTCTAGCTCATTCGCAGGAGGTACACGATGCATTTGCCCTGCAGGTTGGGCATTTATCATTGCTAATATGGCTTCAGCCACCATCCTGATGGTTTCCGCTGAAGGAGGTGTAGTAATCATATCCCTCGGTGCACTACTTTCCGCCGATTGCGGACGCTCTGACTGATCAACACCGCTCCTAGCTGCCTATAGTAGCAAAGGCACACGATTAGACGACAACCAAATTGCTAAAAGCAATCATTGGAACACTCAGATTCCACAAAACAAGTGTATTTTCATTCCTAAGTGGACATTCATGGGTTCTTTTTGATGTTATAACGATGACGCACACATATGCTCACCTCCCCTTAAAAGAATTCGTCCACGAATTCATTTAAGCCTGACCATAACCAGAAGTCTGATACCAAATTGTAACACCCCCATCTGTCGCATGACATATAACAGAAGGTCCAGCTGGAACCCGACGCCATATACCACAGACAGTTGGAAGGGTTACATAAGAATATTCAAACTATCCAATTAAGACTACACGACCTACACAGAGCATTCTAGCGGAAGCTTTTAAAGTTGAAAGAACCCAAATCTTAAATCCATATCCAAGAATGTCCACATCCACACAACAGGAATGAAACCCCAAATACACAAAACGGGTACATGGCCTTATGGCCTTACAAATGTTCACTTAATAAAAACATGTCTTACATACATCAGCTCGCAGGCCGGCCACACATGATAAAAATAAAAACAACTATTCACTTTGGCCTTCTAGGGCCAGCATAGCAAAATGGGCTCCAACCCGCTATTTGGTACTCGGCTCCGCAGCACCTGCAATCACATTCCACCGCACGGTGGCAAACAAAGCAATGGTCAGCCAAAATCCGACCAAATTATAACGACCCCGCCTCTTACTCGGGACGTAGGTGCTCTTTCCCTACATAACATTAGCCCAATAAAACAATAAAGCGCAATTATACTACGCCACAGGTGTAGGCTCGCACGGCCAAATACCCCGTGCACTCAAGGCACATTAACGGTGAATCCTGACATTTCAGCGTCTTCACCACCATCCCAAAGATGGCAACCAAGTGAGCATTTAGCCTTTTTGACCACCGTCTAAGGCTCCTGACTATGCCAACGGCCAGTCCCCTTTTCGGGTCTCTCGCACCGAACCACATAGCCTAGGTCTGATTCCACTTGCCCGTTGCTCACGCCGCCTAGTCAATTTAAGTCCTACGTGTGGGCCAAGCTTCTCTCGGATCCCAAAGTTTTCCAAACAATCTCATAACCCAGTTATGATCAAGGCCGGTTCCCAGACCGCCAAGTTAGCAGAACACGTTTCCGCTCAGTTTTCCGGGTGCGCCTTGAAGCTAACCTCCAAGGATCCCTGCTGCAATCTACCACGTAGAAACCCGAAAAAACCCAAAGCACGGAGTCTTCTCCGGCAAAACATATCAAATGCAACATCACCGATCCAGGTAATACACGTCCTGGGGGACAGCTATCACCGAGGGGGTGACTGGGCCTCACAGACTAGGTGAGGAGGAAGGAGAAGATTGCGGGAGTAAGGGAGAGGCTTGAGAGAAGAGGCGAGCCTTGATCAACAGAGAGGGTTGATCAAGGGAGAAGGAAGAGGGAGACCAGGAGTGGTCGAGCTGACAGTAATTGCAACGGTTGCGCTTGCAGGTTGGTTGCCGAGAGGAGCTGAGCTGAGCAGAGGGTAAGGCTTGCTGAGTAGAGGAGCAAGGCTTACTGAGCAGAGGAGCAAGACTTGCTGAGCAGAGGAGCAAGGCTTGCTGAGCAGAGGAGCAAGGCTTGCTGAGCAGAGGAGCAAGGCTTGCTGAGCAGAGGAGTAAGGCTTGTTGAGCAGAGGAGAGGAGAGGGGGCCGCTAGCAGCGGCAACAACATACTTCGCCCATCGCGGCCTAAATGCCACTCCTGCGACGGGCTTTCCTTTGATTAATAGCGAGAGCTTACAAGCTTACAAGTAATGGTGCGCCTTGATGCGCGAAAATGGCACCGGGGGGATAGCTATCACCGAGGGGGTGACTGGGCCTCACAGACTAGGTGAGGAGGAAGGAGAAGATTGCGGGAGTAAGGGAGAGGCTTGAGAGAAGAGGCGAGCCTTGATCAATAGAGAGGGTTGATCAAGGGAGAAGGAAGAGGGAGACCAGGAGTGGTCGAGTTGACAGTAATTGCAACGGTTGCGCTTGCAGGTTGGTTGCCGAGAGGAGCTGAGCTGAGCAGAGGGTAAGGCTTGCTGAGTAGAGGAGCAAGGCTTGCTGAGCAGAGGAGCAAGGCTTGCTGAGCAGAGGAGCAAGGCTTGCTGAGCAGAGGAGCAAGGCTTGCTGAGCAGAGGAGCAAGGCTTGCTGAGCAGAGGAGAGGAGAGGGGGCCGCTAGCAGCGGCAACAACACACTTCGCCCATCGCGGCCTAAATGCCACTCCTGCGACGGGCTTTCCTTTGATTAATAGCGAGAGCTTACAAGCTTACAAGTACACCTTTACAACAAATCAATAAAAGGGGTACAAGGAGAAGCTGGCGGCTAAGAGAGAAGAAAATGCCAGAAAGCAGAGAAGAGAAGCAGCCAGAGACTAAGTAAAATAGTCTGCTAGCTGCTGGAGGACTGGGAAACTGAGTCTGCAGATTCTGCTGGCAAGCTGCTGAAGAGCTGTGGAGGACTGCGCGGACAGGAAACTGAGTCCGCAGAGCTTGCTGGAGAGGTGATGACGGACTGGAAAACGGAGTCCGTAGGGGCTGCTGGCAATACTTGTCTCCACCCTCAGGATCCAGGATCCAGCCCCCCTGAATGAGAGGCTTTAGGGGGGAATTTATAGGCCCAGGGAAGTTCTTGAAGAAGCGGGGCCCAGTGACATCAGCATGACGACCTGCGCGGACTCCGCGGACTGAGATTTTGCGTCCGCCACTGTTGACTGAGGAAGCAAGCGGAAGGAGGCTCCTGGAGAGAACTGGAGGCCACCCCTGGTGGGCGACCTGGGCGGACTCCGGGAGGAGTCTGCCCGGCAGGCCGGAGGCCGCCCCCTAGCGGGCGGCCTGGGCGGACTCCAGGGGGAGTCCGCCCGGCAGGGCCTGGCCGCCCCCTTGCGGGCGGCCTGGGCGGACTCCGGGGGGAGTCCGCCCGGCTGGGTGCCGGGGCCGCCCCCTAGCGGGCGGCCTGGGCGGACTCCAGGGGGCAGTCCGCCCGGCGGGCCTGGCCGCCCCCTTACGGGCGGCCTGGGCGGACTCCAGGGGGAGTCCGCCCGGCTGGTCGCCGGGGCCGCCCCCTAGCGGGCGGCCTGGGCGGACTCCAGGGGGAGTCCGCCCGGCGGGCCTGGCCGCCCCCTTGCGGGCGGCCTGGGCGGACTCCATGGGGAGTATGCCCGGCTGGTCGCCGGGGCCGCCCCCTAGCGGGCGGCCTGGGCGGACTCCAGGGGGAGTCCGCCCGGCGGGCCTGGCCGCCCCCTTGCGGGCGGCCTGGGAGGACTCCAGGGGGAGTCCGCCCGGCTGGTCGCCGGGGCCGCCCCCTAGCGGGCGGCCTGGGCGGACTCCAGGGGGAGTCCGCCCGGCGGGCCTGGCCGCCCCCTTGCGGGCGGCCTGGGCGGACTCTAGGGGGAGTCCGCCCGGCTGGTCGCCGGGGCCGCCCCCTAGCGGGTGGCCTGGGCGGACTCCAGGGGGAGTCCGCCCGGTGGGCCTGGCCGCCCCCTTACGGGCGGCCTGGGCGGACTCCAGGGGGAGTCCGCCCGGCTGGCGGGCAGAGGCCGTCCCGGGTGGGCGGCCTCGGCGGACGGCGGCAGGAGGCCGCCGCCCCTCGGGCAGCAGGGAGGTCGCCCCTGGTGGGCGACCCCGATGGATGGCGGCAGGAGACTGCCGCTCCTTGGGCTGATTAGGAGGTCGCTTCCGGTGGTGCTGTTGGCGAACTCCTGCAAGGAAAAGCACTGCACGATTAGCGGACCTAACCGCATGTCCCGCGAGGGTGAGCCATGGGAACAGCCCGCCGTCCCGCAGGGCATGCGGTTGCTAGGAAACTAAGGCGGACAGGGAAAACTGTCCGCATATGCGGGGACTTGTCGCGACCGAAAGGGAGAACCTAAGGGTCGCGACTAGCCAGCTGGCCACCTTGGGAAGGATCGCCGATTTCTAGGTTAACATAATCCCCGCACTTTTTTAAGTTCCGAAGGGAACTTTGAAAAAGTTGGAGACCCACGAAAATTGTGATCCACCCCAAAGGAAAGAGAGGGGGAGGTAAGGAGAGATAGAACCTGAAGCCTCTCCTTACAAGCTTGGTGTTTCCTGTTTTATTTTCCTGCAAGAGAAAAATTAAGGGTAAGCACGTATGAGTGGTACATCGAGTGTGTACCTGAGTTTGATTTTGCAAAACGAAGAAGGCGCTTCTCCTATAAAGTTCTGCAAAACGATAATGAGGGAAAACAGAAAGGCATAATAACTTGCAAGTACCTGATAGAGGCTTGCAAGCACCTGTCATTCTCTGCAAAAATAGAAGGGAAAAGAGTATGCAAGGACAGAAAAAATGAGTTACAAGTACCTGGAAGGAACTTGCAAATCTTTGGTGGTCTCTGCGAGAGAAGAGTTAAGAGTATGCATAGTACATGAAAGTAACTTGCAAGTACCTGAATGGAGCTTGCAAGTGTTGGTGACTTCTGCAAGAAGAGAGTTAGAGGCAGATATTGTATATAGAGATAAGCTGCAAGTACCTGAATGACTTGCAGATGTCTGCTAACCACTGCAAAGTGAAGAGTAAGCAGCAGAGATAAAATAATGATTTAAACTGCAAGTACCTGGATGAGGTTTGCAGGTGTCTGTTGTTCTCTACAAAGAGAAAAGTTAGAAGCAGACAATTTGCATATGAATGGAGCTTGCAAGTACCTGTGGAGAAGGCTTGAAAGGGTTTGCTAACCTCTGTGAGGAGAGAGATTAGAAGCAAATAAGACGCGAGGATAACCGCACCAGAACCATACCAAAAATGTTGATATGACTCGATTAATGTTTGACGCCATTAGACTTTGGCAAGAATAATGAGTAGCTCTGTGAATCTCCATATGATGGAGCTTGAGCAGGCAAAGTATATGAGGTGAGCATAAGCAAAGTGATTGCTGAAAATCTTTTTGAGATAACCCATGAAGGTTGATGAGATAGGGTCGATATGACCAAGTAGCAAGAGAAATGCCCGATGAACATTATCACGAAGTCCAGATTAATGAATCGAGCACTGGCTGTTGACATGGCTGGAAATCCTTTTGGCAGGTTGGATTAACCTGTTCACCTGTGAAAGGAGGGAAGAGAGAAAAAGAGGTCTGTACCCGGAATGACTAAAGAGGGTTGAATGCTATCACAGGTGTTCCCCGTGGGCCTTATGCATCACTTGCCCGAAAAATCATCCCGAGTACAGTCCTACCCAAAGCGGGCTGGCCGCGCATCCTCAAGGAGGGGGGAAAAGGAAAAAGAGGTCCATATTCGGAATGACTAAGGAGGGTTGAATGCTGCCACAGGTGTTCCCCGTGGGCCTTATGCATCACTTGCCCGAAAAATCATCCCGAGTACAGTCCTACCCAAAGCGGGCTGGTCGCGCATCCTCAAGGAGGGGGGAAAGGAAAAAGAGGTCCATACTCGGAATGACTAAGGAGGGTTGAATGCTGCCACAGGTGTTCCCCGTGGGCCTTATGCATCACTTGCCCGAAAAATCATTCCGAGTATGATCCTGCTCAAAGCGGGCTGGCCGCGCATCCTCAAGGAGGGCACAAAAGAGAAAAGCAAGGGAAAGGTCCTGAGAAGGATCGCTAGAAGGACCGCTCTCTCGCCCTGGGTACAAGCATCACTGATCAACGAGACGGGTTGCGCCAAGAGGCCTATCTTGTCTGTGTATTGATCAGTGGAGTTGCGAACCCGAGAAGGCACGGATCGAGGATACCGGAGAGTGCTTCGGCCACCACAGTTGAAGGATGAACAAAGAGACAAGGCTACGCTTGATTGCCATTGCTTGTCCAGCGAAGATCATCCTAACCGTAGTGTATCCTATAGGATGCACAACAGAGCTAACACATGAGGCTCCCCTAGCACACACTCTGTGTCAGATGTTGGCTAGGATCCTAAGTCTGAAGCCCATAATCGTAGAATGGACTGCTCCCACTACACACATGGGTATACTCCCGCCATGTGTGGTCGAAGCGGTAGTGCGAGAACAAACTACGGAGGGAACGTTTCAGGCTCGGCGAAATCTCATTGGCGTAACGATCCTAAGAGAGGGAGAAGAGAGGAAGGAGCAACACAAGAAGGGAACTGTGTCAGTACGGGATCCCTGAATAAAAGCTTTGCTGGAAAGCAAGTAAAGAACACTGAGAAGTGTTGTAATGAAAATGTTTGAAAAGGAGAGAGAGTAAGGGTTGAGATAACCCCTGTAGGTTGCAAAGAGCTTTGGAGGACTGTGAAGTCCATCGCTAGCATTGGATCCTCCCCAGCACACCCTCGTCGCAGGCATCGAAGCATTCGACTTCTCTGTTAACAATGAGGAGAGGAAATTCTTCGACTTGGCTCACCCCTCTTGAGGAGTGAGGAGCGTCTGAAAGTTCTTTGCCCTTTGAAGTTGATGGATCAGGGCGATCTTCTTTAGGAAGCAAGTCATGCATCTTGCCTTGCCGGAGCATCCTTTGCACAAGCTGGCGGAATGCTCGGCAGTCTTTTGTTCGATGGCCTGACTCTTTGTGGAATTCACAATAAGGCTCTGAGTTTCTAGACCTCTGATCGGTCGGCTGATAGGGCTTCTTGTAGTTTGTCCTATCTTTCATGATCTGGACTACTTCTTGCACGACGTCGTCGAGATCAGACTCATGCAAGTCATCGTCTTGCTCTTGTTGAACAGTTGCTGTTTGAGAAGGAGCTAGTGGCAGCAATGAGTCTTGAGCATTTTCTCGGCTTGGGAAGGAGTATCGCTGGCGATGAAGCCTTCTCTCCTTCCTTGAGTAAGTTGGGGCGTGATTGTGAGGAGACCTTGGAGGATGCTTGCGGGAGGGATCCTCCTCGGATAGAAGTTTGGAGACGAAGCCTGGATTGCTCTTTTCGCCTCGGATGTATGAGTTGGCTAGAGCGATCAACTCTTGATATGCCCTTGGAGCACGGACGTTGGCTTCAAATTTGAGAGGCCCTTCACGAAGACCGTGGATAAGAGCCACTCGATACATCTCTTGGTCAGTAACTTCGATGTCCAAAATCTCTCTTTGGAATCGATCAACAAACTGAGACCAAGTCTCATTTCCGCGCTGCTTGATCTCAAAGAGGGCTTCAGGACCGACCTTTCTCTTAGTTGACGTAGAGAATCTGAGAAGAAACTCCCTTCGAAGATCAAGGAAGGAAGCGATGGAGTGAGGATGGAGGCCATAGAACCAGTCCCTCACTTGCCCATCAAAAGAGGTAACAAGAAGCTTGCATTTGGTTGCATCTGAGAGAGTCTTGAGAGCAACGGCTGACTCAAAAGCTTGGAGGTGCTTTACTGGATCTGTCTCTCCAGTGTAGGTTGGTAGTCGAGGCTCTCTGAAGTTTGCTGGAGTTGGCTCATGGAGGACACTCTCCGCGAATGGTGAAGGCTCTTCTTGCTCTCCTATAGCATAGGGAAAGAAAGGAACATAAGCTGCAGCTGCAAAAGGAGCATGAGGATAACAAGGAAAAGTTGCTGCAGGAGGAGCAGGGGCAGGAGCTGAAGGGTAGGGATGACTTCCCTGAAAGTTGAGAACTCTAGCTGGACTTCCCCAGGCTGCTTCCCGGAAGAAGTTATGGCGAGCAGCGAACTCTTCATCTTGAGTTCGCAAAGGAGCTGTAGGCCCTTGCGGAAAGGTTGGAGTGTACGGGGGATAGAACGACGGGCAAGCTTGAGAGTAAGCTTGCTGACGCCCTGCTATTGGTGTTGGGTTGATTGGAGCAGCTGGAGCAGCTGCTGGTTGAGCATCCAATCGCTGCGTTATAGTAGCAAGAACTTTGTTGATAGCTTGGAACTGTTGAGCATTCTCTCGACGCGACTGCTCAAAGGCTTCCCAGAGAGGTTCTTCACTGGGACTTGGAGCATGGTTCTCGGCTGACTAATGGTCTGACATGATTAGCTGTTGCTTTCACTGCCTGTTCTGATCTGAAGGTTTGCGCGTGAGCTGTTCGGGTCCACGCTCACCGCACCAAATGTTGATGCGCGAAAACGGCACCGGGGGGACAGCTATCACCGAGGGGGTGACTGGGCCTCATAGACTAGGTGAGGAGGAAGGAGAAGATTGCGGGAGTAAGGGAGAGGCTTGAGAGAAGAGGTGAGCCCTTATCAACAGAGAGGGTTGATCAAGGGAGAAGGAAGAGGGAGACCAGGAGTGGTCGAGCTGACAGTAATTGCAACGGTTGCGCTTGCAGGTTGGTTGCCGAGAGGAGCTGAGCTGAGCATAGGGTAAGGCTTGCTGAGCAGAGGAGCAAGGCTTGCTGAGCAGAGGAGCAAGGCTTGCTGAGCAGAGGAGCAAGGCTTGCTGAGCAGAGGAGCAAGGCTTGCTGAACAGAGGAGCAAGGCTTGCTGAGCAGAGGAGCAAGGCTTGCTGAGCAGAGGAGAGGAGAGGGGGCCGCTAGCAGCGGCAACAACACACTTCGCCCGTCGCGGCCTAAATGCCACTCCTGCGACGGGCGTTCCTTTGATTAATAGCGAGAGCTTACAAGCTTACAAGTACACCTTTACAACAAATCAATAAAAGGGGTACAAGGAGAAGCTGGCGGCTAAGAGAGAAGAAAATGCCAGAAAGCAGAGGAGAGAAGCTGTCAGAGACTGAGTAAAATAGTCTGCCAGCTACTGGAGGACTGGGAAACTGAGTCTGCAGAGTCTGTTGGCAAGCTGCTGAAGAGCTGTGGAGGACTGCGCGGACAGGAAACTGAGTTCGCAGAGCTTGCTGGAGAGGTGATGACGGACTGGAAAACGGAGTCCGCAGGGGCTGCTGGCAAGACTTGTCTCCACCCTTAGGATCTAGGATCCAGCCCCCCTGAATGAGAGGCTTCAGGGGGGTATTTATAGGCCCAGTGAAGTTCTTGAAGAAGCGGGGCCCAGTGACATCAGCATGACGACCTGCGCGGACTCCGCGGACTGAGATTTTTCGTCCGCCACTGTTGATTGAGGAAGCAAGCGGAAGGAGGCTCCTGGAGAGAACTGGAGGCCACCCCTGGCGGGCGACCTGGGCGGACTCCGGGAGGAGTCCGCCCGGCAGGCCGGAGGCCGCCCCATAGCGGGCGGCCTGGGCGGACTCTAGGGGGAGTCCGCCCGGCGTGGCCTGGCCGCCCCCTTGCGGGCGGCCTGGGCGGACTCCGGGGGGAGTCCGCCCGGCTGGGTGCCGGGGTCGCCCCCTAGCGGGCGGCCTGGGCGGACTCAAGGGGGAGTCCGCTCGGCGGGCCTGGCCGCCCCCTTGCGGGCGGCCTGGGCGGACTCCAGGGGGAGTCCGCCCGGCTGGTCGCCAGGGCCGCCCCCTAGCGGGCGGCCTGGGCGGACTCCAGGGGGAGTCCGCCCGGCGGGCCTGGCCGCCCCCTTGCGGGCGGCCTGGGCGGACTCCAGGGGTAGTCCGCCCGGCTGGTCGCCGGGGCCGCCCACTAGCGGGCGGCCTGGGCGGACTCCAGGGGGAGTCCGCCCGGCGGGCCTGGCCTCCCCCTTGCGGGCGGCCTGGGCGGACTCCAGGGGGAGTCCGCCCGGCTGGTCGCCGGGGCCGCCCCCTAGCGGGCGGCCTGGGCGGACTCCAGGGGGAGTCCACCCGGCGGGCCTGGCCGCCCCCTTGCGGGCGGCCTGGGCGGACTCCAGGGGGAGTCCGCCCGGCTGGTCGCCGGGGCCGCCCCCTAGCGGGCGGCCTGGGCAGACTCCAGGGGGAGCCCGCCCGGCGGGCCTGGCCGCCCCCTTGCGGGCGGCCTGGGCGGACTCCAGGGGGAGTCCGCCCGGCTGGCGGGCAGAGGCCGCCCCGGGTGGGCGGCCTCGGCGGATGGCTGCAGGAGGCCGCCGCCCCTCGGGCAGCAGGGAGGTCGCACCTGGTGGGCGACCCCGACGGATGGCGGCAGGAGACTGCCGCTCCTTGGGCTGATTAGGAGGTCGCTTCCGGTGGTGCTGTTGGCGAACTCCTGCAAGGAAAAGCACTGCACGATTAGCGGACCTAACCGCATGTCCCGCGAGGGTGAGCCATGGGAACAGCCCGCCGTCCCGCAGGGCACGCGGTTGCTAGGAAACCTAGGCGGACAGGGAAAACTGTCCGCATACGCGGGGACTTGTCGCGATCGAAAGGGAGAACCTAAGGGTCGCGACTAGCCAGCTGGCCACCTTGGGAAGGATCGCCGATTTCTGGGTTAACAGCCGCCCTAACCGGTTCTAGCTCATTCGCAGGAGGTATGCGATGCATTTGCCCTGCAGGTTGGGCATTTATCATTGCTAATATGGCTTCAGCCACCATCCTGATGGTTTCCGCTGAAGGAGGTGTAGTAATCATATCCCTTGGTGCACTACTTTCCGCCGATTGCGGACACTCTGACTGATCAGCACCGCTCCTAGCTGCCTATAGTAGCAAAGGCACACGATTAGACGACAACCAAATTGCTAAAAGCAATCATTGGAACACTCAGATTCCACAAAACAAGTGTATTTTCATTCCTAAGTGGACATTCATGGGTTCTTTTTGATGTTATAACGATGACGCACACATGTGCTCACCTCCCCTTAAAAGAATTCGTCCACGAATTCATTTAAGCCTGACCATAACCAGAAGTCTGATACCAAATTGTAACACCCCCATCTGTCGCATGACATATAACAGAAGGTCCAGCTGGAACCCGACGCCATATACCACAGACAGTTGGAAGGGTTACATAAGAATATTCAAACTATCCAATTAAGACTACACGACCTACACAGAGCATTCTAGCGGAAGCTTTTAAAGTTGAAAGAACCCAAATCTTAAATCCATATCCAAGAATGTCCACATCCACACAACAGGAATGAAACCCCAAATACACAAAACGGGTACATGGCCTTATGGCCTTACAAATGTTCACTTAATAAAAACATGTCTTACATACATCAGCTCGCAGGCCGGCCACACATGATAAAAATAAAAACAACTATTCACTTTGGCCTTCTAGGGCCAGCACAGCAAAATGGGCTCCAACCCGCTATTTGGTACTCGGCTCCGCAGCACCTGCAAACACATTCCACCGCACGGTGGCAAACAAAGCAATGGTCAGCCAAAATCCGACCAAATTATAACGACCCCGCCTCTTACTCGGGACGGAGGTGCTCTTTCCCTGCATAACATTAGCCCAATAAAACAATAAAGCGCAATAATACTACGCCACAGGTGTAGGCTCGCACGGCCAAGTACCCCGTGCACTCATGGCACATTAACGGTGAATCCTGACATTTCAGCGTCTTCACCACCATACCAAAGATGGCAACCAAGTGAGCATTTAGCCTTTTGACCACCGTCTAAGGCTCCTGACTATGCCAACGGCCAGTCCCCTTTTCGGGTCTCTCGCACCGAACCACATAGCCTAGGTCTGATTCCACTTGCCCATTGCTCACGCCGCCTAGTCAATTTAAGTCCTACGTGTGGGCCAAGCTTCTCTCGGATCCCAAAGTTTTCCAAACAATCTCATAACCCAGTTATGATCAAGGCCGGTTCCCAGACCGCCAAGTTAGCAGAACACGTTTCCGCTCAGTTTTCTGGGTGTGCCTTGAAGCTAACCTCCAAGGATCCCTGCTGCAATCTACCACGTAGAAACCCGAAAAAACCCAAAGCACGGAGTCTTCTCCGGCAAAACATATCAAATGCAACATCACCGATCCAGGTAATACACGTCCGGGTAGGCTTCACACACAATGCCTATGTCCGTACTTATGATTCCGGACTCTATATGCAACACATGGGGACTATTCACATCAACCCCAAGGAACACCACGCACTCACCGCACACTCGTGGGAGAGGGATTGCCTATGCAGAAAGAAAGAGCTTCATATGCTCAAGTAGAGAATCGTTACCCTTGTAGTCCACTTTGGCGCCATGGAAAAACTACACGGATGGAAATCTTCGCAACGAACTTTCCTCCACATATCCACTCTCAGATTTTGAAACGGTGCTTCGATGCTCCACCGGCGGCCAGAATCCCTTCCTTCTTCCTCCTCTTTCCAACTCCTTGAGAGAGAGAATGGTTGGAGATAAATGAAGGATTAACTCCCCTATTACCGGCCTTAACAGAGCAGGAAAGCATCTGGGCCGTTGGATCTTAATTAAAGAAAACGAACGGCTCAGATCCGTTCAAAAATCTCCAGACCTGGGCCGAACACGGCTTGGCACACGGCCGTGTCCCAGGCCTTGTGCCTCGCTCCAGGCACGATCGTCGAACGGAGGAAAGACACATGGGCAAAGATACGCCTGTGTCTCACCTGACACGCCCGTGTCGGGTTCCTCGACACGCCCGTGTTCGGGGGCGTGTCACGCATAACCGCCACGGCAACGGACACGACCCAAAAGAACACGGGTAGGGATACGGGTGGGCACACTCCAGTGTCACTTAGCCGTGTTTCTTGCCGTGTCCTTCTTGGGATGAAAATGGCCAAAAACATCAGCCAGACACGGCCTTGGACACGCCCGTGTCCTAGGCCGTGTACCCCTATATAGGCACCAAAATCCCTTATTACGCGACCGACTCAAATACGATTTTCGGGGCGTTACAAATTGCACTTTTATTGTAACGTCCCTAGCCGATCCAACGTGACAGCGTCACGGCTCCGCTCTAGGCGACGCCACAGGGCTGCTGCCCAAGCACCCCAACCCCACTCCCTCCACAGGCGGGTTGTTGGTGGTCACAACCTCCCTTTAATGAGGTAAACTCGATAGTCAAGCCCGCACTACGGGGACTTCCCAGGAGGTCACCCTTCCCAGTACTACACCAGCCCGAGCATGCTTAACTATGGAGTTCTGAAAGAAATTGTGCCTAACCACCTAGAGGGGGGGGGGGGTGGGTGAATAGGTGAACTTTATCTTTTTAAATTTAAGGCAGAAACACTGAACAATTAAACCTGTATTTGCAATTTTCTATAGCAATTCAGCACAGCTAGCTCAGCAATCACAGAAATAAACAAACACAGAGTGCACACAGATTTTTATAGTGGTTCCACAAGGTCTGGGTACATCCACTTTCCCCCTTCGCCTATTTAGTAGTGTACTAGATTCGGCCTAACTTCTGCACTATACCTCATATCCTCAGATCCTACAGCTCAGAACCCCAAACAGGTTCCTACAACTCAGAGTGTCCCCACTACTACAACTCAGGCACAAAGTTCTACCACTCAGTCTTCAACAAGACCTACACTCAGGCTAAACAGCCCTACCTCAGCCTTCAACAAGGCCTACACTCAGAGAATTGATTCTCCTACACTTAGGATCAAAAGCCCTACCACAGCCTTTATAGATTTAGGCTTACAACTCAGATCTATACAAGATCCTACAGGAATTTGATAATACAAAGTAATTAACCACAACCCTGACCGAGAGAGATGAGTTGACTGGCTTCTTGATGAGTTCTTGGAAGAACTTGGCAGAGATCAACCTCCGTTAGCTTTCTTCAAAGCTTCTTGAATTAGAACTCAGTATGGTTGAATCTCCTGTGAAGATGATCTTCAATCAACTTCTGTCTTGAGATTCAGATCTCAATCTGAATCTTGCTTTGCAGCCTGGTTCAGCAGCTGCTCTTCTTAGAAGAAGCTCTCTCTCTCCAACTTCTTAGATCTTCTATTGAAGGTCTTCTTCTTTTGTGTTGTTAGATCTCTTTGTAGATCTTCAATCTGTTATTGATCTTCAATGAATAATATGTTGATTGATTACTTGATTGATTTCTGTTGAAGGAGAAAGACCTTTATATAGTCTTCCTCCAAGGTATCTGCCTGATCCGGTTTCTAACGAACTTCTGACAGCTCTGACAGTTGTAGTTGACCGGTTGAAATGACAGTTGTCAAGTCATCCAGTCACTTCCTGAAATCACTGTCACCGTCTGAAAGTGTCGAGACTGATAGTCATTATGTGTCGACACAAATAGACCAAGTGTCGACACAAGTAGACTAAGTGTCGACACTAGTATTGATGGTGTCGACACAACTCCTTGTGTTGTTGTAATAGCTTCTCGACACTTCTTCTTCAGAATATGTCGACAATGATTCTGTGTGTCGACATAAGTACTTCTTCTTTAAAACTTAGTTGAATTCTGCTGTGTGTCGACACATCTCCTTTGTGTCGACATAAGACTTCTGCTGTTGAAACTTGCTGAGTGTCGACACATCTCCTTTGTGTCGACACATGCCTTCATGTGTTGAAACTTGCTGAGTGTCGACACATCTCCTTTGTGTCGACACATGCCTTCATGTGTTGAAACTTGCTGAGTGTCGACACATCTCCTTTGTGTCGACACATGCCTTCATGTGTTGAAACTTGCTGAGTGTCGACACATCTCCTTTGTGTCGACACATTTGATGTCGACAAAGCTTCTCTAAGTGTCGACACTGCCTCTAAGTGTCTACACATATTATGTTGACAATTCTTCACAGTGTGTCGACACTTTTCTTCTGGTGTCGACTCTGCCTTTCCTGGTGTCGACACAAATACTCCAAGTGTCGACACTGCTTCTCTAGGTGTCAACACAAGCCTTCATAAGTGTCGACACTTCACCTCTAGGTGTCGACACATGGACTTAGAAACTTTTCTGCATTTCCTGCAATTACTTAACCTGCACATATAAACTCAAAGCACATCAAATACACCTTGATGTATATCATTGAGTAGGGTGAGGCTTCTTCAAATCTGGTACACATTTTCCAATGTACCCAACAATCTCCCCCTATTTGGAGAAGTCATAACCCTTAGTCAATGATATACACCATTAATAACAAATACTCAAAATGATGTATAACAGTATTATATGACAGGGTAAATACTTAACAAAACATGTATAAACAATCTTCTCAGAATAAAAATGTAACAGATCAAACATTGTTTTGTTATAACTTCCAATAGTTTCATTTACCAAAAGTTTACATAGATTTTAATGCAAAAGATTACAGAGTAGTAAACATAAGAAAATTCTAATCTATGGCTGCTCTGGCTCCTTGATAATAATGGCCTTTCCAGATTGAATCTTGGCTTGAACTGGAGCATCATTGTCATCAGCAGACTTCTTCCCCTTAAGATCTTTCTTCTTCTGTTCTTCAGCCCTTATCTTTTGTCTCTCAAAATAATGATAAGGCTTAGGGAAATACTTGCTTGGCTCCTGTGCATTAGGAGGTAGCTCTCCTAATTTAGCCTTTCTTCTATATTGTACTATGGCTTCTTGCCTAGCTTCATGTTTTTTCTATTCCTAGTCAGAGTACCATTTGCCCCTCTCTATGAAATTATCCTTTGCAGCCTTCCAAGCAATCAGAATAATATTTCTAGAAGTTGGGCTCCATTGTTCAAAATCAGGCCTTAACACTGCCTGTTCTCTGAACCTCTTCTTAGATAACTGAGCTTCTTGTGCTTTCAAAACTTCCTCAGGCACAGACTGTACTACTTTCTCAATAATAATATTCATATTACCCTCAGGAGGGCTATACATATATTGTACCTCCTGATGTATCATCTCAAAATCTTCTGGAGGGTAGATTACTTGAGCCACTTCAGCTTGCTCACCTCCAAACACAGCAGGATGTATGCAAGATTCAGCAACATTATCATCATCACACAAAGGTGGATATCCAAGGGTAGCTCTGATGCTGTTTAAAATCCATTTAGCATGGTCATAGCCTACTTTGACTAATACCCTCTCCCCTTTTATGACTTCTCTTTCTATATGATCCCTAAGATCATCCTTCTGAAATCTAATCTGAGTATTCAGATAGTTAACTCCATCTTTATAAAAAGGTTTTAACCTTAGGAGCTTTTCAGTAATAGCCTTTTGAGAATCTTCAATGACAGTTTTTACAGTAGTTAGGCTATCTTTTAATTGCTTGGCAAACTCAGCCTTGGCAGCAGTCCTTGCTGCAGTTTGAGCAACTACTATATTCTGTATTTCAGTGACTTTATGTGATTCAGTTAAATTGTCATTCATTCTAATCTGGTTTTCCAGGACATATCATTGTTTCACTACCATGTCATCAACCTGTGTCTTGATCTTCCCTTGGTGAGTGGCCAGATATACCACTGCATTACCTCTTTTATGAAAACAGTCAGTCATTTCTTTCTTATTTTGATTCACTTCAAATCTTATAGATTTTATGTCTTGAGCCAGATCAAATTGAAGTGATTTATGTCCTTCATCCATATATTTTTCTAGAGCCTTCCTTTGCTCATCCATCTTGATTTGCAAAGCCACCAACAAGGAACTATAATCAGCAGTTGGAGCTTGTTGTGGAACAATGGTTTCCAGTGCTTTCTTATAGGTCTGGCTTCTCCTTTTGAAGACCTGTAGCTTCCTTTTCTTGGCTCTAGCAGCCTTTTCATCTTCAGAAGCAGAAGTACTAGCAATGTCTACTCTATCCTGTGGAGTAGAGGGCAATTCCTTCTCTGCTCTTGGTAGCTCCTCAGCATTCCTTTGCTCCTCAGTCTCATGTCTAGCAGTCTCCTCCTGTGACTCTACATGCTCCCCCTCAAGATTGATTTTCTCCCCCTCAAAAGCTGCTTTCTCTCCCTCAAAATCAGTATGTAGTAAATCAGGGAACAGCTCCTTTATAGTAAATTCCTGTTGAGTATGGACTGGAGAATCTCTTGTCTCAGGAGCATGATATGCAACTGATGTGTCTTCCATGACAACATCTTGTTGTTGACTATGTATCTGAGTTTGCTGATCAACATCAAGTAATGATTCAGTCAATACTTCATCCTAAATATTGAAAATAGATTGATTAACTTCATTGATTACCTCAAGAATTGTTTGGGTTGCCCTTTCACTATCTAAGTGAGTTGGATCATCCACATGTTGAGGCTCCCCCTGGAGTGGATCCAGGTGAATGGGGCTAGCAGATGGTAGCTCCCCCTGCCTCTGTGCATTTTCAGGTCTTACTGGTGACTGTCCAGCATTTCCACCATCTCCATCATCAGAACTAAAAACTACTTGCTCTTCTGAGCTACTGGAGGATTCAGGAGCCACAATGGCTTTCTTCTTCTTCTTTTGATGAGAAACTTCCTTCTCTGGTGTAGGCATTTCTTTAGTTAACACTCTATCCCACCTTGAGATAATTCTAACATCCATTCTCCTCATATGGTTTATCTTAGAACCGACAGCTTTGTTCATCACTTCAGGGATACTTCCAGCTAAGTAAAAACTCATAATCCTACCCAGATTGGGTTTCTTCAGACTTTCTTTTATCTTATCAAACATCACTGCTGACCAATCAATTTTGAGTTTGAAAATTATCCTTGTCATCAAACTGAACATGTGAGCTGATATCCTATCATGCCCACCTGGCTTGCTCAGAATTACCTTGCATACTATTTTAGACAAGAACTTGCCCTGCATGTTCATGCCTTTCCTATTAAAGACTGATCCAATCTTCATGCTTGAATCAAGTCCACACCATTGCAGTGCCTCCCTTGTCTTTGATACAGGTACATCTTCCTCTTCTTTAGTTCTAGGTAGATGTAGAATCTTTCTCAGACTTTTCTGGGTGATTTTTACTTTTGTCTCATGGACTTTGGACTTAATCTTGAGTCCAGCTTCATCAAGGGTAGCTGCAGTAAAGAATTCAAGGACCTCTTTCTTCCAAATCTTGATTGGTTCTGAAACAAGGTACTCCAACCCAGTCTCTACAACCAGGGTTACAATACCTTGAATTTCTGGTTCCGCGTCGTCAAAGGCATGTCGCACGAGCTCATAACCTTCATTGATGTTCTCTTCTAGCTTGGGCGCCATTAGGGTTTGGAGAAATTTTGGATTTAGAGAAGAGAGATGTCGACACACAAGTTTGGTCTCGAAACTATGGTGAGCGTGTCGACAAACAATGGTGAAGACCTATTTATACCTTTCTAAAATCGAAGGTGAAAAGGCGCGTCAAAATACTTGAAATGTGTCGACACTGTTGAAAAGTGTCGACACTTACTTCTAATGTCTCGACAACTATGTGTCGACATAAATATAGTCGACAGAATATATGTGTCGACACGTATACATCTCAGCTCGATGCTTAGTCGAAACTCTACTCGACGAATTCTGTGTAAATCCTAAGTGTCGACAACACCCTGGATGTGTCGACACCTACTCTGGATGTGTTGACACTAATTCTCTGAAGTGTCGACACAGACTGTCTAGATGTGTCGACACCATTTCTCTGAAATGTCGACACCATTTCTATGTGTTGACACAGTCAACTCTGTGTGTCGACACTATTTTACTTAGCCAATTTTTTAAACTATTCTAAGTTTAACATTCCTAATTCAATTTTAAAATTATTGAAATTAGTTTCTTCTATGGGCTTAGTAAACATATCAGCAATCTGATTATCTGTTTTAACATATTCTAGGGAAATGTCCTCTTTTTCTACATGTTCTCTAAGAAAATGGTATTTAATTTCTATGTGCTTAGTCCTACTATGGGAGACTGGATTATTTGCAATAGAAATGACACTTGTAGAATCACAAATAAAGGAGTTCTACTTACTTGAATACCATAGTCTTCTAGCTGGTGTTGAATCCATAAAAGTTGTGCACAACAGCTTCCTGCAACAACATATTCTGACTCAGCTGTGGGGATGGCCACACTGGTCTACTTCTTACTGCTCCACGACACCAGCCTTCCACCTAGAAATTGACAGGTTCCTGTATTACTCTTCCTATCTTCCTTGCAGCCTGCAAAATCTGCATCTGAATAACCTGTCAGTACAAAATCTCCATTTCTAGTGTACCAAAGGCCTAGATAAGGTGTGCCCTTAAGATATCTCATAATCCTTTTGACTGCAGTCAGATGAGATTCTTTAGGGCATGCTTGGTACCTAGCACAGACACATGTAGCATACATGATATCTGGTCTACTAGCAGTCAAATACAGTAGGGAGCCAACTATCCCTCTATACAAAGTCTCATCTACAGGTTTCCCTGCATCATCTTTGCTTAGAGACATGCTTGACCCCATAGGAGTTTTCATGGTAGAGGATGATTCCATACCATACTTCTTTATCAACTCTAGGGTGAACTTAGACTGGCATATGGACAGGCCATCTTCAGTCTGTCTAACTTGGAGATCCAAGAAGAACTTAAGTTCCCCCATACTACTCATTTCAAATTGTCCTTGCATAAGTTTTGCAAACTTTCTGCAAATATTACTTTCTGTAGACTCAAATATTATGTCATCTACATATATTTAGACTACGATAATCTTGCCTTTAGATTCCCTAAGGAATAGAGTCTTGTCTATTTTCCCCCCTTGAGAATTTGTTCTCAATGAGGAAACTAGACAAGGTTTCATACCAAGCCCTTGGGGCATATTTTAACCCATACAAAGCCTTCCTAAGTCTATATACATAATCAGGTTTAAGAGAATCAACAAAACCTGATGGCTTCTCTGCATAGACTTCTTCCTTCAGATTTCCATTCAGAAAAGCTGACTTTACATCCATTTGATATACCTTAAACCCTTGATATGTTGCATAAGCAAGGAACATCCTTATTGCTTCCAGTCTTGCTACTGGAGCAAAGGTTTGATCAAAATCAATACCTTCTTCCTGCATATATCCCTTTGCAACAAGTCTAGCTTTATTCTTTATGATAATTCCATTCTCATCCAATTTGTTCCTAAAGATCCACTTTGTTCCAATGATATTGTGGTCCTTGGGTTTAGGAACTAGCTCCCAGACCTTGCATCTTTTGAACTGGTTCAGCTCCTCTTGCATGGCCTCAATCCAATGAGGGTCTAGAACTACTTCTTCAAACTTCTTTGGTTTCATTTGGGATAGGAAGCTGAAGTAAAGAACTGTACTCAGATTCCTGCTTCTTATTTGCACTCCTTGTCTGGGATCTCCAATTATTTGATTGGTTGGATGATCCTTTAAGTGTTTATTTGCTGGAGGTAGTCTGTCTTCAGGTTGAACTCCTCCAGCCTCTTCATTTAACTGCACCTCTTGATCTTCTTCTGCATCTAGAGAATCTTGTACTCCCCCTGTATAGCAGCCACCATCTTCCACATGCAGAGTTGCAGTAGAACCTTCTGTAATGGTAAGCTTGTCCATCTTATCAGTTATACCTGTAGAGCTGCAAACACTACTTGGCAATTCACTGTTAATGAGCCTTGCTTCATCAAAAACTACATGTATAGACTCTTCTATAACTTGAGTAATCAAGTTGTAGGACTTATAAGCCTTACTATTGTTGTTGTACCCAACAAAGATCCCCTCTTGGGATTTGGCAGCAAACTTGGTTAGATAAGACTTGCCATTGTTAAGTATATAGAACTTGCAACCAAAGATCCTGAAATAGGATAAATTTGGATTTCTGCCCTTCACAATCTCATAGGGATTCTTTTTGTGGCCCTTAGTGATAGTAGCCCTATTGATTACATGACATGCAGTATTAACTGCGTCAGCCCAGAAATATTCTGGGAGAGTAGTGTCACTCAATAGGGTTCTACCAGCCTCTATCAATGTTCTATTCTTCCTTTCAGCAATACCATTTTGCTGAGGTGTTCTTGGTGAGAAAAATTCCTGAAAAATTCCAAACTCTTCACACAGTTTTGTCATACTTTCAGACTGAAATTCAGTACCATGGTCACTTCTGATTTTGACCACTATACTGTCTAACTCATTCTGAATTTGTTTAACAAAGCTATATAAGATACTTGGGGTTTCAGATTTTTGTCTTGGGAAGAACACCCAATAATATCTTGAATAGTCATCTACTAACACAAATGTGTAGACCTTCCTACCTAGACTGTGAACTGGCATAGGACCAAAAAGATCCATATTCAAGAGGTATAGACACCTCACAGAATCCTTGTTCTCAAGGCTATGAAAGGTGGATTTGGTCTTCTTGCCCTTTTGACAAGCTGAGCATATCCCATCCTTTATACACTTAACTTGAGGACCATTCCTCACTAACTCTTTGCTAAAGAGTTGGCCAATTGTCTTATAGTTAAGATGAGCCAGCCTCTTGTGCCATTTAACACAATGTGAGACTCTCTCATTGGCTACAAGATAAATAGGAGAACCATTGTTCTCACATAGAAAGTCAAGACAATAAACATTCCTCTTCCTATATCCTGTTAGAATGATCTTTTGATCACTTGACCTTTTGATATGATAACCATTCTTGACAAATGAGATGTCATATCCTAAATCACTCAGCTGACTTATGCTAATGAGGTTGTGTTTCAAACCCTTTACATAAGCCACTTGAGTAATTGTAATCAGGTTACTAGAAATGTTACCAAAGCCTTTGATGATTCCTTTTTCTGAACCACCAAAGGTAACTTTAGGGCCATCCTTGATAGGTGTATAGTCCTTCAGCAACCACCTTGTTCCAGTCATGCGCCTGGAACATCCACTGTCCAAGTGCCATATAGGGGCATGGCCACTTGGACTCACATGCAAAACAGATTACTTAACCTTAAAACCCAAATAACTCTTGGGTCCTTGGTGCAAGTTAGTCTGACTTTTAACAAAACTACCTGTAGCTCTTTTGGCAGGCAGTTTGCTACTCTCCTTGACACTTGAATTGTGCCAACAATCTATGGTAAAGTGGCCTATCTTGCCACAACACCAGCACTCAAACCTGTTGTACCTTTGTTTAGGTACAACCCTGGCTGAATTATCTACTACAGGCTTTTTGTTAAGTGCTGAGGCTTTGCCCTTAGATTTGGACCTAGTAGTCCAGGCAGGTTTTTTAAATCCTAATCCAGCCTTACCCTTTTGAGGTACAAACTCATCTATCAAGGGTAAAACAGATTTGGGTTTAGAAAAGCTAGCCACAATATCCTTCTCCTTCTGAAGTCTAACCTCCAGATTCCTAATCTGATCATTCTTGAATGTGATTGTGCCCATTTGAATAACAGTTATGTTTTTCAATCTGGCAATCTCATTCAGTTTCTGATCTAACAACTTGTCTGAATCAGCAGCAGTCAATTTAAGACTAGCAATCTCCTTTGCCTGAGTTTTCGCCAAGGTTTTGCTTTTCTTCAAGGCCTGCAACAAGTCCCTATATTCATCAATTAACTGATGAATATCTCCTTCAGATTCAGACTCACCCACATCACTTGATGCAGATGTATCTGATTCTGACTCAGTACTAAAAATTGAACTATAAGAACAACTTTGTACCTTACTTCGTCCAGGCTGATCCTGGATTTTGTCTCCTTCAGATAAAGCCATCAGTCCCTTGCACTGATTGTCCTCATGCTCATAAATTGAGTTCATTATCTGCATGAACTCATCTTCTTCCTCTTTAGCAAATAATCCAATATAGGCTTCAGCTTCTGATTCTGTTTCTGAAGATGACTGATCAGTCAGACTCTTGTCTTTCTTAGAAACAAAGGACTTTTCCTTTTTGCCCTTAAATTGAGTCTTCTTTTTGTCAGCTGACTCCTTCCTCTTTTCAGGACAGTCAGCCACTACATGTCCCTGTCTATTGCAGCAATAGCACACAATCTTTGATGATGTAGCTTTGCTTGGCTTGGACCTGCTTCTGTCATTCCTTGATGACTTTCTTTTCTGATAGTAGTCATCTTTTGGCTGAGAAGTGGAAGGCTTAGAGCTCCACTGCTTCTTCTTCAGAAACTTTTGAAAATGCCTAGTAAAAGCAGCAAAGTCTTCATCACTTTCACTGCTACTTGAATTCTTGCTATCTGAATTATCTGTCACAGCTTCAGCAACTATTTGAGGTGGAGATGGAGACTTGCTTCTATACTTCTTAGTGGCTTCAGTCTTGAAGGCCACAGATCTTTCCTTGTGCTCCACTCTAATAGTCTTCTCTTCCTCCTTTCTAGCCATTAACTGCATCTCATAATATAACAGTTTTCCAAACAAAGTTGGAGGAGGTATGTCAGCTAGTTTGGCCACTTCCCTAATGGCACAAATCTTAGTGTCCCAGTCCTTAGTCAGGGATCTTAAGAACTTGTCATTCAACTCATAGTTGCTGAATTCTCTTCCATAGGTCATCAATTCATTGACTATCCTATAGAACTTCTTGTAACATTCTGTAATGCTATCAGACTTTCCTTGTCAGAAGCTTTCCTATTCCTGATTTAACAAGGACTTCCTATCTTGTCTTACTTCTTCTGATCCCTCCATATAAACTATTAATGTGTACCACATTTATTTAGAGGTTTTACAATGAATTAAATTCTAAAATGTTGCATCATCAATGGCACTAACAATAGTATTCTGGGCCCTCTTGTCCATAGTGGCCAGAATGATTTCATCTTTAGTCATTTCAGAAAATTTCTTGGGAGTTTTCTGATTTGCATCCAGAATGGAGATCTTCATTAGCACATATGGCCCTTCTTTAACTGTAATATATATCATTGGGTCAGAAGCTTCCATAAAGAGTCTAACCCTCTTTTTCCATATGCCAAATATCTCTTTTCTACATATTGGCAATTTCATGGACCCCAGCTCTTTGTGATTCTCACTAGAACCCATTTTATTGATTCTTGTTTGTTCTGAATCTGCCTACAGGATCTTACTCAGACTGTTAAGTCCCTTTTTGAGGAACCTCCCTCTGATACCACTTGAAAGAAATTGTGCCTAACCACCTAGAGGGGGGGTTAATAGGTGAACTTTATCTTTTTAAATTTAAGGCAGAAACACTGAACAATTAAACCTATATTTACTATTTTCTATAGCAATTCAGCACAGCTAGCTTAGTAATCACAGAAATAAACAAACACAGAGTGCACACAGATTTTTATAGTGGTTCCCCAAGGTCTGGGTACATCTACTTTCCCCCTTCGCCTATCTAGTAGTGTACTAGATTCTGCCTAACTTCTGCACTACACCTCAGATCCTCAGATCCTACAGCTCAGAACCCCAATCAGGTTCCAACAACTCAGAGTGTCCCCACTCCTATAACTCAGGCACAAAGCCCTACCACTCAGTCTTCAACAAGACATACACTCAGGCTAAACATCCCTACCTCAGCCTTCAACAAGGCCTACACTCAGAGAATTGATTCTCCTACACTCAGGCTCAAAAGCACTACCACAGCCTTTATAGATTTAGGCTTACTACTCAGATCTATACAAGATCCTACAGGAATTTGATAATACAAAGTAATTAACCACAACCTTGACAGAGAGAGATGAGTTGACTGGGTTCTTGATGAGTTCTTGGAAGAACTTGGCAGAGATCAACCTCCCTTAGATTTCTTCAAAGCTTCTTGAATTAGAACTCAGTAGGGTTGAATCTCCTGTGAAGATGATCTTCAATCAACTTCTGTCTTGAGATTCAGATCTCAATCTGAATCTTACTTTGCAGCCTGGTTCAGCAGCTGCTCTTCTTAGAAGGAGCTCTCTCTCTCTCCAACTTCTTAGATCTTCTGTCGAAGGTCTTCTTCTTTTGTGTTGTTAGATCTCTGTGTAGATCTTCAATCTGTTATTGATCTTCAATGAATAATCTGTTGATTGATTACTTGATTGATTTCTGTTGAAGGAGAAAGGCCTTTATATAGTCTTCCTCCAAGGTAACCGGCTGATCCGGTTTCTAACGAACTTCTGATAGCTCTGACAATTGCAGTTGACCGGTTGAAATGACAGCTGTCAAGTCATCCAGTCACTTCTTGAAATCACTGTCACTGTCTGAAAGTGTAGCAACCCCATCCGTTCATATGGTATATTCTAGAAGGTCCGGCCGGGGCCCCACAAGATATATCACAAAACAGGCGGTGAAGGTACAGGATGATACCAGAGTAGCGTATCACACCTATCACAAATTATTCTAGCGGAAGTCTAGACTACAACTTGAACTCCTCATGAATGTCCAAACATAAAACTCCATATTTTATACCATATAGGAATGTCTTACAATAAGTACAAAGCGTTGGCCTTATGGCCTTACAGGGCTATCAAACAGTGGCCTAAACAAATTGGCGCGCAGGCCGGCCACAATAAAAGAAAACGCACAACAACACAGATAGCTTTCGAGGGCTAGCAGCAGTAGCAGCAACAGCAGCAGGAACATCAACCTCTATGCGTCCCGCTCGGCTCTCCCGCACCTATACAGGGACAATCCACCCAACGGTGGCAAACAAAAGCAACGGTCAGCGTTCAGCTGACCAAATTATAACGACCCTACCCCTTCTCTCGGGGCAGCGGTATCCTTCCCTGCAGGCATAGCAAATCACAAGGATGGCAATATATAGCATTAAAATGTGCTTTCACGCACACAAGCCATCACAACCGTTCGCCACCTGGCCCAACGGTCCGTGCACTCAGGGCACATTCTTGGTGTTCCGGCAAATCTCTTGCCCACCACCGTATCAGGGTCATAACCCAACGGTAAATCTCTTGAGCATTTACTCCATGGCGTGCAGCCGGAGTTAGTCTTCCTACACCGGGATGGCCCGTAGCCCCCCATTGTGTCATGGCACGCAGGCCGAAGACTCTTGCTATGCGCTCCAACAGACCGCACCTTTGGTCTCACATCGGACGGACATAACGCAGGTCGGATCCTCCACCCCCCGTTGCTCAAATCGCCTTGCCTTCTCCGAGTACAGTGTACTCATGGCTATATCAAAGGCGCGGGTCGGTCTCACCAATCCTGTTCCTGGCATTCAAGCCTGGGCATATCTCGATACCCATTTCCTTAGCACAACAGCGGGTCTTTCCTGGGCCTCCCAGTACTGCCTGTGACTCTCTTCACAGGTGGACACCGCACAAGCACAAATGTCAGGGGTCTTTCCTGGCTATCATGCCAGTACTTCCTGTTACTCGCTTCACAGGTGGACACCCTACGACATCAAGCATCACAAAAGGGCATTTCCTGGTCACACCAGTACTTCCTGTGCCTCATTCACAGGTTGGACCCAAAAACATCACATGGCTATTTTTCCTGGGCTACCACCCCAGTACTTCCTGCTACTCCTTTTCGCAGGCATAGCCCGCAGACTCCTTAACCTACACGTTATCACGGAATCTTCTCCGGTTCGTATGCAACATCACCAATCCAGACCAACCTGTCCAGATGGGCTTCACACAGCATGCCTATTCCGTACTCCATTTCCGGATCTATATGCGAAAAAAGTGGATATCAAGCATCCACCCAAAGATTTCCAAAATCATCCACCTCTTGGTGGGGAAAATCACAAAGCTATGCCAAAAAGAAGCCTTCATATGGCTAGGAAGAAGAGTCGTTATCCTTGACGACCGTTTTGGTGCCATGGACTCAAAGCTAGCTTGCAAGCCTCTCAAGATAGTTTCCTCCGCAACGCCGGCTTCGGAACTCTTGTCGGTAAACCGCAGCACCACCACCAGCAGCCCCCTTTCCTCTTCCTCCTCCTTTCTCTCTCTCTTTCTCTCTTAACTTGAAGAAAGATTAAGGCCAAGGAAATGAGAATCATTTCTCTGATTTCGGCCTTTAGGAAAAAGAGTAAGAGGCTTCAGCCCTTGGATCCCAGCTGAAAGAATGGACGGCCACGATTTTGCCAAAAACACAGATTTTGACCCGACACGGCATCGGACACGGCCGTGTGCCAGGCCGTGTGCCTCAAGCGGTGGTCAACCGACTTATCCAAACCAGTGACATGCCCATGGAACACGCCCGTGTCATGGGCCGTGTCACCAACACGCCTTCGAACATGCCCGTGTCTATGGCCGTGTGCCTGGGCGAAAAAAAATCCCAAATCATCCCGAGACTTCACACGGCCTGTGACACGCCCGTGTCCCAGGCCGTGTGCCCTGACACGGCACAAAGACACGCCCTGTCGAAATCCTTCGGCGGGCTGAGTTCGTCGACCCGATTTGACACGCCCTGTGACACGCCCGTGTCACAGGCCGTGTGCAACTTCTCGACACTCGACATTCACACGTCTCGACACTCGACGATCGTCGAGATAAAGTCGTCGAGCACGCGACACGGCCTTGGACACGCCCATGTCCTGGGCCGTGTGCCTCCTCTCGACACATCGTCGAGCGAAAAAATCATCGAGATAAAGCCCGATCGTCGACACAACCTCGACACGCCCTGCGACACGCCCGTGTCGCAGGCGGTGTCAGCTGACACGCCCTGGGACACGCCCGTGTCCCAGGCCGTGTCACCCAAAAATTCCTGTTTCCGAAATTTGGACTGTTACAATCCTCTCCTCCTACAGGAAATTTCCTCCTCGAAATTCAGACATAGGAAGGCAACAGGAAAGAACAAGCAATATGTTACAACATACAAAATGTTATGTTACAACATCCTCTAGATTACACAAAAAGCTCAGGGAACTCTTCGCGCATGATTTGCTCGCGCTCCCATGTCAGTTCTTCACGACCGCAGTTGTCCCACCGGACATTCACCATACCGACCGTCTTATTCCGCAACTGTTTCTCGGCTCGATCTTCGATCTGAATGGGTCTAACTTTCGTTGTTAGCCCATACTCCACCGGCACACGATCATCCGCGATCACTTGAGCTGGATCTTTCACGGCCTTCCGAAGCACCGAGATGTGAAAGACATCATGCAACCCACCCAAGTCCGCCGACAGAGCTAGCCGATAAGCCGCTTCGCCCACTCGCTCAACCACTTCAAAAGGACCCAAAAATCTTGGACTCAACTTTTTCCATCGTCGAATCCTGGAGACACCTTTGAATGACTTGATCTTCAAGTAGACCCAATCGCCAACCGCAAATTCCACGTTCCGGTGCTTAGCGTTGTAGTACTTCGCTTGTCGATCTTGAGCAATCAGCAATCGTTCTCGAATCGTCCGCATGGTTGAGTTTGCTTCCTCAACCTCATTTGGTTTAACAACCCGAGCTTCGCCCGCTTATATCCAAGCCAAGGGAGTGCGACAATTCCTTCCATATAGAGCTTCATATGGTGCCATCCCAATGCTCGCCTGGTAGCTGTTATTATATGCAAACTCGACCATATAGAGATGCTCTTCCCATCTCTTTCCGAAGTCAAGGGCGCACATTCGGAGCATGTCCTCCATTGTTATGTTGGTACGTTCAGTTTGGCCATCCGTTTAGGGATGAAAGGCTGTACTGAAAGTCAACTTCGTGCCCAACAGTCGGTGAACTAGCCTCCAATCATTTGACGTGAATCGCCCATCTCGATCACTTACGATGCTCCGAGGAACACCGTGAAGCCGCACAATCTGGTCAACATATAACTTTGCCAAACTTTCAACTGAATCATCCCGCCTGTTCGGGAGAAAATGTGCCACTTTAGTTAGCCGGTCAACAATCACCCAAATGGAATCATTTCCTCGCTGCGATCTTGGCAACCCGTGCACAAAATCCATGGAAATATCATCAAATTTCCACTCTGGGATTGGTAATGACTTTAGATAACCGTCCGGCTTTTGGCATTCCGCCTTCACTAACGCACATGTTTGACATTTGGCTACATAAAGGGCAACATCTTTCTTGAGCCCTGGCCACCAGAAAAGCTTCTTCATATCGTTGAACATCTTTGTGCTCCCGGGGTGAATGGAATACTTTGTAAAATGCGCTTCATACATGAGTTCTTCCCTCAATTTCCCCACATTCGGGACGCACAAACGGCCCTCTTTTCGCAAAAGACCGTCAATCCAGGTGAATTTGCCCTCTGGCCCTTCATTCACATAGCGTAAGAGATCGTCATCCAACTCCGTTGCCCGTCGAACTCGGTCCGCAAGGTCACATTTCACCTCGACCCAGTTCAAACATGCAGTGGCAGTGGAATTCTTGTCAACATAATAGATCTCTAACGCCTCCAACTCCTGGATAAGGCGTTTATCATGCCTTTGTAACCAATTCGCTCTAGCCGGAACCCGCCGACTCAAGGCATCTGCGACAACATTCCCCTTCCCGGGCGTATAGTGAATCTCGAAAGTGTAGTCCCCAAGGAACTCCAACCACCTTCGTTGTCGCATGTTCAAGTCTTTCTGCTCTAAAAGATACTTTAGGCTCTTATGATCAGTATAGATCTCCACCTTCACTCCATAAAGGTAGTGTCGCCACAACTTGAGTGCAAAAATCACCGCCGCTAGTTCCAAATCATGGACGGGATAATTTCGCTCGTGCACCTTCAGCTGGCGTGAGCCATAAGCAATAACCTTTCCATTCTGCAGAAGAACGCAGCCTAAGCCGCTCCCTGATGCATCACTATAAATCACAAATCCGTCGGTTCCACGTGGCGAAGACAACACCGGCGCCGTGGTCAACCGAACCTTCAGCTCTTCAAAAGCTCGTGCGCACTCTGGCGTCCAAACGAACTTTTGATCTTTTCGCGTCAGTGTGGTTAGAGGCAAAGCGATCCGCGAGAAGTTTTCCACAAATCTTCTATAGTAGCCCGCAAGTCCAAGAAAACTCCTGACCTCGGTCACGGAAGACAACATTGGCCACTCCTGTATGGCCCTTATCTTCACTGGATCCACTGCAATACCCGCTCCACTCACCACATGGCCCAAAAATGCCACTGACGATAGCCAAAACTCGCACTTCGAGAACTTGGCATAAAGCTGATTTTGCCTCAACGTGTTCAACACCAACCGCAAGTGAATCTCATGTTCAGCTTTGGACTTCGAGTACACCAGGATGTCATCAATGAACACTATCACAAACAGATCCAGGTACTCGTGAAAAATACGGTGCATCAGATCCATAAACACCGAGGGCGCATTGCACAGTCTAAATGGCATGACTGTGAACTCATAGTGCCCATAACGCGTTCCAAATGCGGTTTTGGGAATGTCACCTTCCCGAATTCTTAACTGGTAATAACCAGACTTCAGGTCCAACTTCGAATAGACGGTCGATCCCACCAGCTGATCGAACAACTCATCAATCCGGGGTATCGTATACTTATTCTTCTCGGTCAGCTTATTCAGTTCACGGTAATCGATACACGACCGCAACCCACCGTCTTTCTTCTTTACAAAAAGCACAGGCGCGCTCCAAGGTGACATACTTGGGCGTATATAACCTTGCTCCAACATTTCTTGGAGTTGAACCTTCAATTCAGCCATCTCTTTTGGCGCAACGCGATATGGCGAGCGGGCCACAGGTTTCGCACCTAGCACCAACTCGATCGTGAAGTCAATCTCCCGCTGGGGTGGTAGCCCAGGGAGATCCGTGGGAAACACATCGGTAAATTCTGCCACAATCGGAACCTCGCACAAACTGGCCTTAGGCTCAACAGCCTGAATTAGTGCAAAGTAACACTCCGCACCCTTCCGAACAGCCTTGACTACCCGGAGTGCAGACATCAATGTCCCGCCCACTCCTCGCATACCCGCGAACTTTGTCTCCTGTTCGATATTCTGGCCCAACGTGATTTCTTTGGACTGGCAATTAATCATAGCATGCTGCTCCGCAAGCCAATCCATCCCAAAAATCACGTCAAATTCCGATATTGGCAAAACAAATGCAGTTAAACAAAAATCCCGACTTCCTAATTGAACCGCCACATCGCAAGCTTGATCCGCAAGCATCCAACATCCATTCGGCAACACCACTCTAACGCTATCTGTCTTTGCACGACTGGGTATCCCAAGCCGCGTCATAAACTCACTAGACAGAAAAGAATGCGATGCACCTGTATCAAACAGTGCTCGCGACAGCGTGTCCCGAATCATAACAAAGCCTATGACAAACATGTCACACATACAAACCGCAAACATAGGGGTACTAAGCAAAGCATACAACCAAAATCATATACAAAACTAAACTCATACATGTGACCACGTCACTCTGCTTGATGGCCTCTTGCAGGCCAAGATTGTAGACCCGGGGTTGCGCCTGCGAGGCAGAGGAATCTACCACCGCCTTTCCTTTTTCCGCATAAGATGCTCCCTCCTTCTTTTCACTCTTTGGCGGCATCCGAAAATCTCGCGCAATATGTCCCATTCGACCACAATTGAAGCAGACCCGAGTATCTGGCTTGGAGGTAGCCCCTGACGTTGCTCCCGTTGCAACGGATGAAGGAGCTTGTCCACTAGGCTTGGACTTCTTGCCCCATCTCTTCTTATAAAATGGTTTCCCAGAGCGGGGCGCCTTCCACTCCTGTTGCGACACAGCCAAAGCTCTCTTCCCTTGCACCCTTTTCATATCCTTTTCCAACGCGGTCGCGGTGTCAACCAACGCTTGGAAACCTTGGTTCACAGAACTTGACACAAGGAACCTCAGCTCGTCCCTCAGTCCTTCATAGAACCGATTAGTCTTCCTCTGTTCATCAGCAAAGATAGAACCCGCATACCGCCCCAAGCGAGTAAATTCATGCAAATAAGCGTCCACACTGCCATCGCCTTGGGTCAACCGTTGGAATTCATTTTCCATGGCTATCCACTGAGCCGCAGGAAGGTGCTTCGCGAGGAAGAGCCGGGAGAATTCTTCCATTGAGACTTGGGTTAACGGACGACCTGCCAAATGATGCAACTCCATCTCATCCCACCACAATCGAGCTTCTCCTTCAAGCAAGAAGGTAACTAAAGTAACTTTCTGATGCTCTGCCGTTCCTATCACCGTCATCACTCGCTTGACGCGCGATAGCCAATCCTCATCCTGCGTCGGCGTTCCCGCTCCCGAGAACGTAGGCGGATGGAAACTCATAAACCGCGTAAGTTGCTTCTCAGCCGCTCGAGCAGCCAAATACACTACAGGTTCAGGCCTCGCCGCCACCTGTTCTGGCCTCATAGCCGCTTTCTCCTGCCTAAGGGGCTGGCCTTGGATCATGGTAAATAAGGCCTCCGCAACTATACGCACATGTTCCGCAGACGGTGGAGGATTAGGCACCGCGGCTGGTGCCGTACTTTCATCAGAATGCTGGGACTCAGATGGCCCAGCCCCACTTCGTGTCACCTAAGGTGGACAAGACACACACATTAGCGGTCGTACCCAAGCAAACAACACAAAATAAGAACACGCAGGTTCCTCAAACACACAAATATGCATTCCTATCATGGACATTCAGGAGTTCATTCTTAGACTGTGGTTGGCATAAACACGTGCTCGCCACCCCACAAAAGAAGTCGGCCACGACTTCGAGAGGGAAAAACCAAGACGACCGATACCAAAAATGTAACAACCCCATCCGTTCATATGGTATATTCTAGAAGGTCCGGCCGGGGCCCCACAGGATATATCACAAAATAGGCGGTGAAGGTACAGGATGATACCAGAGTAGCGCATCGCACCTATTACAAATTATTCTAGCGGAAGTCTAGACTACAACTTGAACTCCACATGAATGTCCAAACATAAAACTCCACATTTTATACCATATAGGAATGTCTTACAATAAGTACAAAGCGTTGGCCTTATGGCCTTACAGGGCTATCAAACAGTGGCCTAAACAAATTGGCGCGCAGGCCGGCCACAATAAAAGAAAACGCACAACAACACAGATAGCCTTCGAGGGCTAGCAGCAGTAGCAGCAACAGCAGCAGGAACATCAACCTCTATGCGTCCCGCTCGGCTCTCCCGCACCTGTACAGGGACAATCCACCCAACGGTGGCAAACAAAAGCAACGGTCAGCGTTCAGCTGACCAAATTATAACGACCCTACCCCTTCTCTCGGGGCAGCGGTATCCTTCCCTGCAGGCATAGCAAATCACAAGGATGGCAATATATAGCATTAAAATGTGCTTTCACGCAGACAAGCCATCACAACCGTTCGCCACCCGGCCCAACGGTCCGTGCACTCAGGGCACATTCTTGGTGTTCTGGCAAATCTCTTGCCCACCACCGTATCAGGGTCATAACCCAACGGTAAATCTCTTGAGCATTTACTCCATGGCGTGCAGCCGGAGTTAGTCTTCCTACACCGGGATGGACCGTAGCCCCCCATTGTGTCATGGCGCGCAGGCCGAAGACTCTTGCTATGCGCTCCAACAGACCGCACCTTTGGACTCACATCGGACGGACATAGCGCAGGTCGGATCCTCCACCCCCCGTTGCTCAAATTGCCTTGCCTTGTCCGAGTACAGCGTACTCATGGCTATATCAAAGGCGCGGGTCGGTCTCACCAATCCTGTTCCTGGCATATAAGCCTGGGCATATCTCGATACCCATTTCCTTAGCACAACAGCGGGTCTTTCCTGGGCCTCCCAGTACTGCCTGTGACTCTCTTCACAGGTGGACACCGCACAAGCACAAATGTCAGGGGGTCTTTCCTGGCTATCATGCCAGTACTTCCTGTTACTCGCTTCACAGGTGGACACCCTACGACATCAAGCATCACAAAAGGGCATTTCCTGGTCACACCAGTACTTCCTGTGCCTCATTCACAGGTTGGACCTAAAAACATCACATGGCTATTTTTCCTGGGCTACCACCCCAGTACTTCCTGCTACTCCTTTTCGCAGGCATATCCCGCAGACTCCTTAACCTACACGTTATCACGGAGTCTTCTCCGGTTCGTATGCAACATCACCAATCCAGACCAACCTGTCCAGATGGGCTTCACACAGCATGCCTATTCCGTACTCCATTTCCGGATCTATATGCGAACAAAGGGGATATCAAGCATCCACCCAAAGATTTCCAAAATCAGCCACCTCTTGGTGGGTGAAATCACAAAGCTATGCCAAAAAGAAGCCTTCATATGGCTAGGAAGAAGAGTCGTTACCCTTGACGACCGCTTTGGTGCCATGGACTCAAAGCTAGCTTGCAAGCCTCGCAAGATCGTTTCCTCCGCAACGCCGGCTTCGGAACTCTTGTCGGTAAACCGCAGCACCACCAGCAGCAGCCCCCTTTCCTCTTCCTCCTCCTTTCTCTCTCTCTTTCTCTCTTAACTTGAAGAAAGATTAAGGCCAAGGAAATGAGAATCATTTCTCTGATTTCGGCCTTTAGGAAAAAGAGGAAGAGGCTTCAGCCCTTGGATCCCAGCTGAAAGAATGGACGGCCACGATTTTGCCAAAAACACAGATTTTGACCCGACACGGCATCAGACACGGCCGTGTGCCAGGCCGTGTGCCTCAAGCGGTGGTCAACCGACTTATCCAAACCAGTGACAGGCCCATGGAACACGCCCGTGTCATGGGCCGTGTCACCAACACGCCTTCGAACACGCCCGTGTCTGTGGCCGTGTGCCTGGGCGAAAAAAAAATACCAAATCATCCCGAGACTTCACACGGCCTGTGACACGCCCGTGTCCCAGGCCGTGTGCCCTGACACGGCACAAAGACACGCCCTGTCAAAATCCTTCGGCGGGCTGAGTTCGTCGACCCGATTTGACACGCCCTGTGACACGCCCGTGTCACAGGCCGTGTGCAACTTCTCGACACTCGACATTCACACGTCTCGACACTCAACGATCGTCGAGATAAAGTCGTCGAGCACGCAACACGGCCTTGGACACGCCCGTGTCCTGGGCCGTGTGCCTCCTCTCGACACATCGTCGAGCGAAAAAATCGTCGAGACAAAGCCCGATCGTCGACACAACCTCGACACGCCCTGCGACACGCCCGTGTCGCAGGCCGTGTCAGCTGACACGCCCTGGGACACGCTCGTGTCCCAGGCCGTGTCACCCAAAAATTCCTGTTTCCGAAATTTAGACTGTTACAGAAAGTGTCAAGATAGATAGTCATTATGTGTCGACACAAATAGACTAAGTGTCGACACAAGTAGACTAAGTGTCGACACTAGCCTTGATGGTGTCGACACAACTCCTTGTGTTGTTGCAACAGCTTCTCGACACTGCTTCTTCAGAATGTGTCGACACTGATTCTGTGTGTCGACACAAGCCTTCTGTTGAATGTGTCGACACTGGTTCTGTGTGTCGACATAAGTACTTCTTCTTTAAAACTTAGTTGAATTCTGTTGTGTGTCAACACATCTCCTTTGTGTCGACATCAGCCTTCTTGTGTTGAAACTTCGTGAGTGCCGACACATCTCCTTTGTGTCGACACATGCCTTCATGTTTTGAAACTTGCTGAGTGTCGACACATCTCCTTTGTGTCGACACATGCCTTCATGTGTTGAAACTTGCTGAGTGTCGACACATCTCCTTTGTGTCGACACATTTGATGTCAACAAAGCTTCTCTGAGTGTCGACACTGCCTCTAAGTGTCGACACAGATTATGTTGACAATTCTTCACAGTGTGTCGACACTGCCTGTATGTGTCGACACTTTTCGTCTGGTGTCGACTATGCCTTTCCTGGTGTCGACACAAATACTCCAAGTGTCGACACTGCTTCTCTAGGTGTCAACACAAGCCTTCATAAGTGTCGACACTTCACCTCTAGGTGTCGACACATGGACTTAGAAACTTTTCTGCATTTCCTGCAATTACTTAACCTGAACATATAAACTCAAAGCACATCAAATACACCTTGATGTATATCATTGAGTAGGGTGAGGCTTCTTCAAATCTGTTACACATTTTCCAATATACCCAACAAGTTCTTTCAACTCTCATCACCAATTGAGCTGCAGCTCAATTGGTGATGAGAGTTGAAAGAACTCCATAGTTAAGCGTGCTCGGGCTGAAGAAGTCCTGTGATGGGTGACCTCCTGGGAAGTCCCCGTGCTGTCCGCTTAACTGGAGAACTTCACTCATCAAAGGGAGGCTATGAGCACCAACATCCCGCCTGTGGAGGGAGAGGGGTTGGGGTGCTTGGGCTGCAGCCCGGTAGCGTCGCCTAGAGCGGAGCCGTGACGCTGTCACGTTGGATCGGCTAGGAGCGTTACAATAAAAGTGAACTTTTTATTGTAAGGCCCCTAGAAGATCCAACGTGACGATGTCACGGCTCCGCTCTAGGCGACACTACCGGGCTGCAGCCCAAGCACCCCAACCCCTCTCCCTCAACAGGCGGGTTGTTGGTGGCCACAGCCTCCCTTTGATGCGCGAACTCGACAGTTAAGCTGGTTCGTACGGGGACGTCCCAGGAGGTCACCCATCCCAGTACTACTCTCGCCCAAGCACGCTTGATTATGGAGTTCCTTCACTTCTCATCACCAGTTGATCTGCGGCTCAATTGGTGATGAGAAGTGAAGGAACTCCATAGTTAAGCGTGCTTGAGCGAGAGTAGTACTGGGATGGGTGACCTCCTGGGAAGTCCCCGTACGGCCCAGCTTAACTGTCGAGTTCGCTCATCAAAGGGAGGCTGTGGCCACCAACAACCCGCCTGTGGAGGGAGAGGGGTTGGGGTGCTTGGGGTGCAGCCCGGTAGGGTTTCCTAGAGCGGAGCCGTGACATCGTCACGTTGGATCGGCTAGGGGCCTTACAATAAAGAGTGCACTTTTATTGTAACGAAGCTCAATTGGTGATGAGAAGTGAAGGAACTCCGTTATTAAGCGTGCTTGGGTGAGAGTAGTACTGGGATGGGTGACCTCCTGGGAAGTCCCCGTATGGCCCGGCTTAACTATCGAGTTCGCTCATCAAAGGGAGGCTGTGGCCACCAACAACCTGCCTGTGGAGGGAGAGGGGTTGGCGTGCTTGGGCTGCATCCCGATAGCATCGCCTAGAACGGAGCTGTGACGCTGTCACGTTGGATTGGCTAGGGGCATTACAAATCACGTGGCCCAAAAATGCCACCTTTGCTAACCAGAACTCGCACTTTGAGAGCTTTGCATACAGCTGATTCTCTCTCAACACCTGCAAGACCACTCTCAAGTGGGTCTCATGCTCCACTTCCGATTTGGAATACACCAAGATGTCGTCAATGAAGACAACCATAAAAGAATCCAAGTATTCCCGAAACACTCGATTCATAAGATCCATAAAGACAGATGGCACGTTCGTTAGCCCGAACGACATCACCGAGAACTCGAAGTGATCATACCTCGTACCTAACAATGTCTTGGGTATGTCCTCGTCCCGAATTCGCAATTGGTAGTATCCCGACTTTAAGTCCAACTTTGAATACACCACTGACCCCACCAACTGGTCGAACAGGTCGTCTATCCGAGCAATCAGATACTTATTCTTAACGGTCAATTTAATCAGCTCTCGGTAGTCTATGCACAGCCGCATACTACCATCTTTCTTCTTCACGAACAACACCGGCGCGCTCCACGGTGAAGAACTGGGTCAGATATAACCCTGTTCCAACAGTTCCTGCAACTGCACTTTGAGCTCAGCCAACTCTTTTGGTGCCATTCTAAACGGAGGCCGTGACACCGGCATAGCCTCTAGCACTAACTTAATCGAGAAGTCGATCTCCCGCCGAGGAGGCGCTCCAGGAAGATCATCAGGAAACATGTCCTCGAATTCTGCCACCACTAGAACTTCCCCAATTGATAACTTGGAGAGGTGAACCTCCAATAACGCTACAAGCTCTATTCCACCCTAGTTAACTGCCCGCACCAACTGCAAGGCCGAAATCAGGGAACAAGCCACTCCGCTAAGGCCCTCAAACTTGACTTCCGCCTGCCCCTTGCTCCTTAGGGTCACCACCTTAGATAGGCAATCAATACTAGCGCATTGCTCTGCAAGCCAGTCCATGCCCAAAATCACATCAAACTCAACCAATGGTAAAACCGCTGCTACCAATACGAAGTCAACTCCGTCCAGCTCCCAACAAATGCGCCCTTTGGCCCCGGTGGTCATGGATGACCCATTGGGCATGCACACTTTTAGCTCCGCATCCGCCAAAAATGACTCAACTCCTATTCTCCGTATGAAGCTCTCCGCAAGAAAGGAGTGCGATGCTCCCGTATCGAACAATACCCTAGCGGGGTATCCAAAAACTAATACGAAGCCTATAACATATACATCACACATAAAGGTCTAAAAGTATGAAGCACAAAGTTAAACTTAAATTTCCTCATACATGTCACCACATCAGTTTGGCGGATCACTTCCTGTTGTACAAGGTTGTAGGCCCTTGGTTGCACCGGTTGGAACCGAGAAGCACTAGACTCCGCCATCTTCCCTTTCTCTGCGGCACTGGGGCAGAAGCGCACAGTCTGCTCCTGCCTTTACTCTTGCTCCACTCGTCCTTGAGGACAAACACGAGCGATGTGCCCCACCTTACCACAGTTGTAGCACGTCGGCGGTCCCCTAGAGTGAGAACCTCCAGACGTCCACTTGCTCTTCTCACCGGACCTGGAAGTGTGAGGCTTTTTCCTCCACCTATTCCCTTCAGACTATCCATGGGATTGGGAAGGCTTCCCTTCCCCTTGCTTGGGAGTGAAACTCTTACAATGTTGGGTTCGCTCTAGATCACTCTCCAATGTCTTGGCAGCCTCAACTAGCTCATTAAAACCAGCTCTCTTCATGGAAATGAGGGGTTGCCTCATATTCTCGCTCAGCCCCTGGTAGAAGAGGTTATCCCTCTCTACATCATCTGCCATCGTCGTTCCTGCGTAATGACCCAAACGGGTGAACTCTTGCACATACTCGTCCACCGTCTTATCTCGCTGCACCAAGTGCAGAAACTGCCTCTGAAGGGCCAACCTCGTTGAAACGAGAGTGTACTTCTTTAGAAAAGCATCCTGAAACTCTTCTATGGATGGGGTGCGTCCAAGAAATTGGCGGCCGCTATGGCTCACCCACCACAGCTTTGCGTCTCCTTCTAACATGAAGGCCGCAAACTCAAATTTCTTATCTTCTGGCGTCTCTGCCACCCTCAGAAGTTCTTGCATCCTTGCCCACCAATCCTTCGCATCAGTCGGGGTACCGACTCCCTTGAATGTCGGGGGATGGAAGCTCAGAAAATACTTCATGTGTCGGTCTCCATGTCCGACAGCCACCCTTTTCGCCAAAGGCTCCACTCGCCTGGCTTCTCCTCCTAGCACGGCCGTCTCCGTATCCAGTGTAGCAGGGGTTGCTACCTGAGCTGTCGTTGCAGCTTGGCCTGCCACCATTGCTTTCGCAAGCATGCGACAAAAATTGGCCGGGTTTACACCCGTGCCCAAAAGACCCGGAGCAGTGGCACTGCTCGCCGAAAGCTCTTCTCTTGGTCTCGACGTACCCGCCTCATTGCTTGCACTTTTCAGAAAAGCAAGAAAACAAGGAATAGGTCTCTAATCACAAGACTCAAACATAAGGACACTCATGGTCCCGCATTACTCCTATGTGGATATCTTCTATACGCACTGACCTTGGATCTAACCTCGCTCTAATACCAAATTGTAACACCTCCCCTGTAATGACCGTATAATATGGGTCCTGCCGGGGCCCCACAACATACAGACGCCACAGATTTAGTATTATAAGATGATATAACTACCCAATCTCAAAACTCAAGACACAACACAGCGGAAACAGCAAAAAAGACTAGAAGATATCCACACATATAAGAGATTAGAGATGGCCTTAAGGCCTTACAACCAAAGTGAGTCTGAAGCTCAAATAATAAAACAGTCAAGAACGTGCATCAGCACCCCTAAACTACCTCGGCATGCAAGCCGGAATACAGGAGCATCAAACATACAATGTCAAATAAGTAAAGCTAAAGCAAAGCGGTACTCTTTATGAGGCTTAGGCCTTTTTGGCCAGCGAGCTAGCTCCTGCTTGCGATCCTTGTCCTGTAAAAATTGGTGGTAACGTGGGTCAGCAAAGGCTGACCTCAAACTGTGTAACAAACACATCTCCTCCCGGCCGCCCCTAACGGAGCCCGGGGTACTCCTCCAACCTGCAAGTTAGCACTTTGTATGCAATATTCATAATCAAGAAAAGCAACTAAGGAAATAGGCTTGGATGTCCCAAACATCATACATGTTCTCTACGGTTGAGCATATAATAAAAGGGCCTATTATGCAACATGAATGCAACAAACGGGCTTCTACCAAGGCACCCTATAGCGTATGCATCTAGCACAACATCACATCATTTGGGTACTCATCATTTCACCATTGGCATAAAACCACAAACAAAGGGGAACCACAATCCCGCAACGGCATACAAGCCGCCACACGGAACTCTTGCCAAGGCCCCACCCGCTCACGGTCGTAGACCCGGGCTTGCCGACAAACTATGACTTCTCATATCAGGATTCCATCCAACACACTGACCGATTATAAGAACAGTTGCTGGACCCCACCCGCTCATGGCCTCATTGCCCGGGCTTGCCCCATGCTCGACATTCTCGTCAATCTCACAAAAAGGGGAATAGTTTCGCCGGGACACTTTCCACACATGACATGCACGTCACGGGATAGCCAGCCGACCACAGAGACATAGCCACGCCTTGGCACATTACAAACCAAGACAGTTCCACCATAATCCCTCATTCGTACTGCAGCATTCCCTCGCACCAAGGAAACCATCTACCGCCAATGGGGAGCTAACCTTGTCCACAAAGGAAACAATCTACCGCCAATGCGGAGCTAACCTTGTCCGGTTCCGGCTACACGTACTCACACGAGAAAACGGGAAAAACATCACAAACATCATAAACGGCCTCTTGCCACAACGGGTTTCTACCAAAACCCTAAAGCTCGTATGCAACATCATCGGGTCGGACTAACGGTCCCGACCACGGCTTCACCCACCATGCCTAATCCACTAACGGAGCGGATCTCTAATGCAAAATCATGCCGGGGACGGAATCAATCGACCCGGAGGTTTATCTTGAACCTTGGCGACCAAAACCCTCTCATATGATTGATTGGTGCCCAAAACCATGGAAATAAGAGATGCAAGACACACATCCTAAAACCAAGAGGAGAAGTGTCGTTACCTTCCGACCCCTCTTCCTAGTCATGGAAACTTAGCCGGATGAACACCTTCGCAACGATCTTGCCTCCACGGATCCGAACTCGGCTTGCGATTTGGAGCACCGAAGCCTCTCTAATGGCCGGATCTCCTTCACCGTCTTCCGAGCTCTCCATTCTCTCTAGATCTTAGACGGAGAAAAAGCGACTGAAACAATCCGGATTTTGAAACCCTACTCACGGGTATATCCCAAACTGAAAAACCCCCAGCCTTCGGATCCCACACAAAGGAATGCACGGCTACGATACGGGTCTGACCTGGAAAAACAGAATGTCGAACACTCTGCGTCAAACCAATCCTCCAAGATCGCCGCTCGACGATCGTCGAACCAAGATCGTCGAACGCACAAATCGACGAGTGCAAAATCGTCGACCGCAAGCCAGATCGTCGAACGCACAAATCGACGAGCGCAAAATCGTCGAGCGCAAGCCAGATCGTCGAACGTAGATCGTCGATCGCTGGCTATATCGTCGAGCGCTGGCCAGAACCACGATCACTGGCCTGATCGTCGAACCAAAATCGTCGACCGCGCAAATCGTCGAGCGCAGATCGTCGAGCGTTGGCCAGAACATCGAGCGCTGTCCAGATCGATGATTGCTGGCCTGATCGTCGACCCAAGATCTTCGACCGCTGGCCGGATCGACGATCGCTAGCGAGATCGATGATCGCTGGAGAGATCGACGATCTCTGGCGAGATCGTGGAACCAAAATCATCGAACGCAGATTCGACACAGATCGTCGAGCGCAGACTCGACCACACTTCGTCGACTTCAAATCGATGACCTCCTGGGCTCTTTGCCGAACCCGACCAAGACACGGCCTTGGACACGCCCATGTCCTTGGCCGTGTCACCCCTTACCAAGACCGAATCCTGGCCAAAAACGTTGATCGTCCCTATTATGGAAATTGGGGCGTTACACATGAGAGCATACACATGGCGCCCTTCGAGGCCCTTTATGGTAGAAAATGTCGCACGCCGTTGTCTTGGTTGGATACGGGTGAGTCGAAGTTGTATAAGCGGCAAGAGGTGGAAGATGCTATGTCGTTGGTTCGAACGATTCGAGAGAGGTTGCTAATCGCTCAGGACCTTCAGGCTAAGTACTATAATGCCAAGCACAGGAACATGGAGTTTGCTATTGGCGATTGGGTGTACTTGAAGATTAAGCCGTTCAATGGTGTCTCGCGGGTGCGGCAATGGAAGAAGCTAAGCCCGAGGTACCTTGGACCGTTTGAGGTTCTGGAGCGGATTGGTGAAGCAGCTTATCGATTGAGGCTATCAGTGGAGCCTAGTGTTCTACCCGATGTATTCCACATATCGGTGCTGCGGAAGGTGGTGCAAGAGCTTTCACAAGTGATTGCGGTCGACCAAGTGCCGGTCGATAATGGGTTGACAATGAAGGTCAAGCCCGTTCGTATTGAGGACTCGGAGGTCAAGCGGCTACGCAATAAAGAGATTAGGATGGTCAAGGTCCGTTGGGACAATTACAGTCGGGAGGAGCTCTCGTGGGAGCGAGAGCAAACCATGCTTGAGGAGTACCCAGAGTTATTCCACTCAGGTACCGTTTAAGTTTTGTGTTTATCTTTCCTTTTTGTAATTTCGACGATCTGGCCGAGAGATCGACGAATTTTGGAGTCGGCGATCGTCGAGCAGCGAACACGGACTGGGACACGGGCGTGTCACAGGCCGTGTCCTTCACAGGATGAAGCAGGGCTGTATCATTGGAGACACACGATTTTGGCGCACGGGCCATGTCGTGTAGACACGGGCTTGTCAAATCCAACATGGGCATGTCGAGAACCTGTGTCCTTTGCAGGACATTCTTGGACCTATGTCGATGGAAGGACATGCCCGGGTACACGGGCGTGTACTGGTTGACACGGGAGTGTCAGGTCAAACACGGGCGTGTCGGGTGCTCGTGTTATTTTCAGGACGCGTTGGTTTCGACGGCGAATGGGGAACACGGCCCTGGACACGGGCGTGTCACAGGCCGTGTTTGGCCCAGATTTTGGATTTCAGATCCGGATCGTGGCCGTTCGTTTCCTTATTTTGGGATCCGACGGATGGTGGTTGTTCCTGCTGGGATATACCCGGGTTTAGGGCTTATAAAAACCCATTTTACTTGGGTTATTCTCTTTCTAAGTCCTAGAGAGAGTGGAGAGAAAGGAAGAAGAAAGGAGGCTAGATCCTGTCACCGGCGGAGGTTCGGAGCTCCAAATTGCGAGCTGACTTCGGATCTACGGAGGCAAGGAGATTGCGGTGATTTTTATTCGCATAGATTTCCATGGCGCCAAGGAAAAATTCTAGTGTAACGATTCTCATCCTAGGACATGTGAAGTCCTCTTTTCTTTGTATAGGAAGACCGCTCTCGCGAGTTTGCTGTGAGTTTGAGGCGTTCCTTCGGGTAGACATGAATAGTCCCCATTGTGTACATGTAGAGTCCGTATTCGAGAAATGGACACAGGCATGATGTGTGAAGCCTACCCAGACAAGTTGGTCTGGATCGGTGATGTTTCATTGAATGAATGGCCGGAGAAGACTCCGTTCGATTGTTTGTTTTTTGGGTTTTCTACGTGGTATATTGCAACAGGGAGCCTTGGGAACTAACTCCAAGGTGCACCCGGAAAACTGGGCAGATGCGTGATTCTGCCAACTTGATGGCCTGGGAGCCAACTTATACATAACTGGGTTATGCAGAGTGTGTGATCGAAATGGGACTCGGGGAAGCTTGACCCGCGCAGATGGCTTAAGTTGACGTTGCGGTATGAGCAACGGGTTAGGCGGAACAGTACCCGGTCTATGTGGTTTGGTTAAAGAGACCTAAGGTACATGACACTTACCGTTGGCATAGATGGAGGGTCTTAGGCAGTGGCCAGAAAGACCAAATGCTCACGAGATATTACCGTCCAGGGGACGGTGGTGAGTCAGCGGACTTGGACCGTGTTCACCGAGAATGTGCCCTTAGAGCACGGGGTGTGTGGCCGTGTGTGCCCATGCCTGTGATGAAGTGTTTATTCACTATACTGCTTGGTTATGCTAACAAAGTGCAGGGAAAGAGCATCGCCGCCCCGATTATGGGGGCAGGATTGTTATAATTTGGTCAGCATAGCTGACCATTGCTTTTGTATGCCACCGTTGCAGTGGATTTTGCTTGCAGGTACTGCGGAGCCGAGCGGTAAATAGCGGGCTAAAGCCCAAGTTGCTGAGCCGGCCCTCGAAGGCCTAATTTGAGTGTTTACTTGTTGTATTCATGTGTGTCCGACCTGCATGTCGAGGATTGGAAAACATGGTATTTGAGTAACCAATTGTAAGGCCATAAGGCCAATACTTGTGTATTGCACTTCATTCCTATTGGGTTTTGTAGTGGACATTCATGCTTCTGGCTAGGTTCTTTAATTTGCAACTTTAAATTGCTTCCGCTAGAATGACTCTGTGTAGGACGTTGGTGATTAGTTGGATGGTTTCCATTGAGTAACCGCCTGGTCTGTCTGTGGTATATGGCATCGGGCCCCGACCGGACCTACTGCTATATGCTATACGACGGATAGGGGGTGTTACACACCTTCCCTCCATCGATTCCATCCAAACATTCTACATCTACTTGCAGGTAGATGATTAGGTTTTTGATTTCATTCTTGATTTCTCTTGATTTAACTCATCTACAAATTGAAAAAACATTTAGTCAGAAGTATTATTAGTGGTTTTCGATTTCTCTCTTGATTTCGTTTAACACATCTAGAAAACCCCGTGCGGGCAACATTCATCGTTGAATTATTTTCTCTTACCCTACTTTTTAAATCAACTTGAACTGTAGGTACGTTGATTTATTTTTCCTCTTACTATGCCCAACCACCGATGTTATGATGTTAAGTTTAAGAATGTTCAGCCAAAATACTTGAACTGTAGGTAGGTTGATTTATTTTTCCTCATGCAATGCCCAACCACTGATGTTATTATATTAAGTTTAAGAATGTTAGTTTAAGATTATGTTTAATAATATTAGATAATGTTACACTTAACCATCATTTTTTTATGCTTAAGTGTAACCCGACATTTTAGGTTCCAAGCAACAACACTGCTACCTTTAGTTGGAGTTTGGAAAACACCCAATGGTTGCCTCAAATAATATACAAAATGTTAGTTGTTATGCTCAAGCAGCGGGTTGTATAATTGCACGGGCCTGCTTTAAAATTATTGAATAAAATTGTGTGATAATTGCATCATCCCAACCCCAGTCCTAACATTCAGTTGTCTGACAATTAGATCTACACAAATCTAATTCTTTACAATGGGTTATGCACTTCAGATGAGACCCTCTAATCTCAATCTGAGATCAGTCTCTTCTCTGTTCGAAATTTTGCTCTAACATTTTATTTTTCAATTGCTCTTTGTAGAGAGTAGAAATCCCCTTATCATTAACATTACAAACTGTGAGTCCTAAAGGTAGCAGTCCCCAACTGATCAACAACAAAAAATTCTTTACAGTGTTGGTTCTTCAAATTTCCATATTATTTTTACAACTGACACATTCTGATGTTCAAGCTTATGCATACAATTAAGGTCTGCTATTCAACATGTTATGTTCTATGCGAGTTATGATGATTTGCAACCTTTTTTTTAAAATTTGTTAATATTTATTTAAAGACACCCCTGATTATTAATATGCATAAGATGGAACTCAGATTAATAATATGCGGAAAGATTTCCAATTTTCTTGGTATTGATGCAGAAATCCTGCACGTATCAATCAGAATAAAACATAGGGTTGACTTAAATTTTTATTTTAGGCTAAACGTGATCCGCATAGGTTTACAGGTTATCTAATTTTCATTGAATTCGTTCTGCTATAATATTTTCTACTGCCATGCGTTTGTGTATATTATTTTCATTTCGTTTTAGAATTTGTGTTCACCAACCAGTGTTTAATTGCGTTGCCCGGCTCGACTCCTGATTTCATTTTTCATTTTGTTATACATTTGACTATCGATATAAACAAATAATTGAAAAGAAGATGTTTACACCATTTACTAATGCTGCATAATGCTGTATTTTTGAACATATACAGTATGATTTATAACTTGATTTCAAAAAGTTACAACATGATTAATTGCGTTGTTTTCTTTTGATTATTTGAAACATGATTATTTGTGATCTCAATTGCACGCAATGATGTTCAACATAATAGGTGGGATGATATTGTTTGCTATATTTGTTCATTATCTGTGAACATATCATTAATCTTGTGTCAATTTGGAGCAGGTGAACTCCAAACATTGCCTACGATTTGGTGCAGGTAAACTCGCCACATCACTCCGACATACAAAAATATATTGCAGGTAAACTATCTATTTTTTTCCCTAATGAATCAAAATATCCTTCTAATTGCTTGCTCCTAATTTTCTTGCTATCTATTGATATTTCTTACATCCCAAGTTGTTATCATTTCACAGATTTTCAATTGTTATTCTCACAAATAATCTAGCAGTTGGCTGAGCACAATCTTCTTCCAGGTATTGAATTTTTAGTGTAATAAAATTCTATCCCAGACATTTTATGTGTTTTGGGTTTGGATTGGATATGGACTTTGGATTGGATCTTAGGGTTGGAGGCCCGTGTTGTTGCAACTACGTAGGGCAGGAGGCCCATGTCATTGCACTCACATAGGCCCGGAGTTTTGTTAGTTTGATTTCCACTCTGTGTTGTTTGGTCATAATCTATGTTGATTGTAATCACAACTGCATGTCCGCCAAATCTAGATGCCAACGACTGCCCAGCTTCAAGCATGTGCTGAAAGAAGACGCGAGCTTCACCATCTACATGAAAAAAACACCTCCGGCTTGCCACCAGGAACAAATCTCCCAAGAGGAAGGCCACGAATGTACGCATCATCTCAAGACCGACGTGACGCAACAAATGCTCGAAGAAGAGAAGCACGACAACTTCAACGACTCATGGAAACAACCGCTACAGCAGAGAATCTCTCCGAACAACAAGAAACTAATAACATGCTATCAAGCAATCCCACAACACCTTATGTTCAACATCCACCTACTTCACATACACTAACAGGTCTAACTCGGTCCCAAACAAACCTCATCTATTCAATTTTATTACACATGTAACTCTAACAACAAGAATTATATTTAAACAAACATAGAACTCTTAACATTTTGTAGGTGTTGTAATCCCTCAAAGGGCACTAACCAATACACAACGACTAGAGCGCGGAGAACCAAGTACTAGAAGACGTCAAGCAAACGTACAAACACAAATTCAACGAAGAAGTGCATGTCTACAAGAACAAAGAACTACAAATGAAGCCGATGTAGAGATGTCTACGAGGTCGTCTACCCTTCTTGGTAGTTTCCCTTATGCTGATGCAATTTCAACATTTCGACCTATTAGCCATAATTGTTGCGTAATAAATTCTTCATGTTAACATGCAGGCAACACCCCAAATCGAAGAACGACAACTCATTTCACAACAAGAAACTGTTATCCCGCACTTAATGTGCACATAGTCACACTATCTTCCCCTACTATTTGTTCACATTATCATGCAAAGCTTTTCCACACTGAGATATCTACTCTATGCTGCGAAGGAGGTTTAGTGGATCTACCTAATATCACGGCACAGCCTGAGCTACTTGAATTGTACACTGCACAAACTATTGAAGCACGCAACTTTAGACAGAATATACGTGCTTACAACCATGTATACTCCTTCACATCTATGGGAGTCACATTTAATGAAAATGTGCCAGCATTTAATCAGGGTATCTATACTTTTAGAGCGCACAGTGCAATATATCACAAGATTGGCTCCCTCCTCCCAGAAAATGGTACTCGCCCACGTTACTTGCAAATGTTCATTTACGACACTGAACATGAAGTTGAGAATAGGTTGCTCGAGAGTACAGGACTTCATATCCCAACACTTGAGAAGATCTCCAACATACTAGATGCGGTAAACCCCTTCGTACAGACTTTCAAGCAGCTTGCAAAACAACCAAACCTTCAACAGTGCAGATTATTAATTAAGGAGAAGCCTTCAGTTGAGCGTCAGTACTCACTCCTAACGGCATCACAGGTTACAGTGATATTAGTAGGAGCTGATGACTTTATGGAGACCAACGATAGAGACATACTCATCGAAACAACTTCAGGCAATCTAATATCTATCAAGGAGTACTCTGGCTATTACGACCCTCTACAGTATCTGCTACTACTACCGCACAGGACATATGGTTTGCGTGGAGACGAACTACTTGATCGTACAGAACGAATTAGCTGCTGCGACTACTAATCATACTTGCTTCAGGTAAAACAAATATAACAACACATAATATAAATTCTATTTTTATATCTACCTACTAATTTAGAGATTTTATATGCAGCAACGCATAAACACACCTGCCATACTACTATATGTTAGGCGTTTACTATAACAATACATGGTTGATATGTACATAAAAGTTGAACACAAAAACTACGCTGGATTCGATCCCACCAAAGTGATATTAGAGCTGAGCAGTCATTGCAGTGGAGGTGTTAGAATTTGGTATCATAGGGAGGTTTGTGTCCAGGTTGAGGTTGGGTGATTGATTTAGTGTAATCGGGTCATATAAAGAAGTTGTCTACATAAGAATGTTTACGGGATCATGAGTGTCAATGTGTCCAAGTTTTTTGAATCAAACTTGATTCGTTGTTAACCTAGCTTTTGTTAGGGTGGAAGAAACAATGTGGGGGTATTGAGGCTACAAGAGGAGTCTTCAGCGAGTAGTGTTACTACTCCGGGTCCCATGGGCATGGGGGTGTCCCCTACCGATTTCTATCAGATGTTAGCAGAGGCAATGGTAGCGGCCCAAGCTGCGGCGCCACTATAGATTATGACCCTTATCGCTCAGGTAATGACTCTTGATACCTCGAATACGATGCCTGTCACACTAGAAGAAGGCACCAAGCAGGCAGAGCCATTGGTTGAGAGAGCTATCATTGGTCAGTGGTGTATAACCTAGGGCTCGCAGGATGTATTTCTAGCAGCTGTGACCAGAGAAGATGGCGAGAGGGACTTGGTTGGCGAGTTGGACGGGGTGGTCCACTTGCAGGTGGCGAGACGGGGGGTTCTCTACTGCAGGCGAGACGTCCTTTGGGGGCGCGAGCTGGCCTTAGGAGGCGAGATGGCTAGTAGGGTGAGATTCCGGCGAGACAAACAAGTGGGACCATCTCGCACGCCAGTCACTTCCCCCACTTGCCACCTGAGAGGAAAGGTGTTTTCACCTTTTTACCACAAAGGGGGATTTTACACTTCTTCCCCGGGTAATTTTACACTTCTACCCCTGGTGGTCTTCATATGGCCCTTCAGAACAACGGAGTTTGGCTGTTGGTATACCCAACCCAGGGTATTTTGGTCATTTCAGGTCGGTTCGGTATGGATATTTGCAGATCAAACTTAGAGGCCTATAAATAGGCCGACAAGGTGCCTGGATCAAGTTGTTGAACCTTTTCGTATTCTTCCTCACAGGCACCTAGCTCAGTAGTTGGCTAGGGGGGGGAAGGACTTCAGTTTCTTCTGGGTAAGAGGTGGGACCTCCGAGCTGAGACCCCTCGGACTGTTTCTAGGTCTGCAACTCACGTCAGGAGGGTGGTTCGAGAGGAGTAGGTGTGGGCTGCAACCTCACGTCCAAACTTTAGGAGGGATCAGAAAGCTGGTTCCAACATTTTTGGTGCGGTGAGCGTGGATCGCAACCCTTAGAGAAGAATCTTGAGCAACCACATGGCGGGAGGCCACAGAGAAGGAGAAGGAGAGGGGTCTGATAACTCGGGAGGATTTGTTGGAAGAGAAGAGTTCATGGCGTCAATTAAAGGTATCATGGACCTGCTGCAAGGGATCTCGCGACAGGGGGACTATTCAACCCCTCTACCTCAGGTTCCCACTCTCACGCCGCAAGAGGAGCTCGTCTCGATGCGAGTGGGAGAAGATGCCACGGGAAGGCGACCGGGGAAGGAAGTGATGGTGGATGGAGGCGGGCGAGACATGGCTGGAAGGGAGTTGTTCCCCAGCCCGGCGAGCGCCGTCTCGCCAGGGGAGGTAGTCGCGTGAGTAGGGGCGGCAAGATCGGTGGCGAGAGGGTCACATTTTTGCGAGTTGATCCAGTCGGCTCCCGTCTCGGAGGGGTTCTGGGAACCTGAGATGAACTACTATGTGGGGAAAGATGCTCCCCTTCATCACTTACAGTGGTTCGAGGACACGGTTTCAATCAGGCCCACGATAGACGCGTTTAAATGCCGTCTTTTTTCCATCACTATAAAGGACAAGGCTAGGTACTGGTTTCACCAGCTCTCGATAGGCTCTATATGCTACTTTGATGACCTGAGTAGGAGTTTCCAGTTACGATTCTCAACTTCGAAGAAGAGGAAGAAGAACCTGGAGTCTATCTTCTTAATTAGGCAGAGGGCGGATGAGTCTTTAGCTCAGTACGTAGACAGGTTCCAGGAGGAGATCCTATATATCCAGGAGGTGCCTGGATTTGCCCTCTAGATGGCCTTTACCGTGGGGCTACAGGAAGGCTTCTTCAAGATGAGCCTCACTCGGAAGGCGCCACTGTCGTTCGAAGGACTAATGGATAAGGTGGCAAAGGAAATAGCTATGGAGGCGGCGAATCCGGCTTTCGCAAAAAATCTAGCAAGGCTGATGGAGGTAGAGTCGAGAGAATCAGGAGGGAGACATCAGGAGGTGATGAGAAGGGAAGAGCCGAGGGCCCCGGCATGCCGGGAGTTGGGATGGAGACAGCAGGAGGGCCCAACCCCAGGGCAAGGGAGAGGATTTCCCCAGGGAGGAAGGAATCAACTGGGAGGACCTGGGAGATTTCACAAGCAAGGGTGGGGGTACGGCCATAGACCGCCCCTACCCCCGCCGCAGCAAGCTATGGTAATCGGCCGATGGAGGGGCAGAGGCCGAGAAAGAGGAAGAGGAGCAGGAGCAGGAAGGAGAAGGAACCCACAAGAATGGAGGCAGGGGGAGGGTAGCCTTGCCATACTATGACTTCCACGAGGAGGAAGGTCACGCAACGGCTACCTGCCCAGAATTCTTGGAAATGAGAAGAGCTAGAGGAGTATGAGAGTAGCAGAGGCCAGTGCAGATAGAGGAGTTTACAGGAACCGGAGAGGAAGATCGATGTGTGGATCAAGCGGATGTTGCAGACCGGGGGGAATTGGAGTAATCCATGGGGGGTGGGGATCGAGGCTGCTCGAAAAGGAGCCTTCACACTATGTATCGTAGAAGCGTAGCATCGACATCACAATCCCCTCCCCCGGATGATAAAATCACCTTTTCGAGGAATAATATGCCAGACCATGAAGATCCTTTCTGCGACGCGCTAGTGATTCAAACCGCCATTGAGAACTTTACAGTATCACGGTTCCTGGTGGACAACGGGAGCTCAGTGAACATTATTTTCAAAAAGGCATTCAACGAGATGAGGGTGGAGACCCGGAGGGTGCTGGCAGCAGATGGACCATTATTTGGATTCTAAGGAGAAAGGAAGGAGGTCAAGGGGGAGTGGGGCTCCAGGTAACCCTGGGGGGACTATCCAGGAACTGTCGTTTCATCATAGTGGATTCCCCCAGCAGTTACAACGCCATTTTTAGGCACCCCTTGATCAGCGCTTTCAGATGCGTGCCATCATCCTTTCACCAGTGCTTGAAATGCAACTCAGGAGGTATCCAAATCAGAGTGCGAGGAGACCCAAAGGCAGCCAAGGAATGCTACGTGACGGTGGTGAACACTATCTCGTGGCAGGAAGTGGCTGAAGAGATGGAGAAGAGGATGGAGTAATGCTAATAGGAGTTTGAAGAAGAGGCTGGAAGAGAGAAAGAAGTATAGATGGCAGGAGGCATTGCGGGGGAGCCGGAAACGGCAAGAGAGAAGGACGGAGAGACAGGAATGGAAGAGGAGGAATAAGAAGGAGAGGTTGTAGGAGATAAATGAGTAGTGAGTGTAGGAGGCATTGTGGGGGAGCCAGAAATGGTGGGAGAGAAGGATGGAGAGACGGGAATGGAAGAGGAGGAAGAAGGAGAGGTTGGAGGAGATAAGGAAGTGGTAAGGGTAGGAGGCATTACGGGGGAGCCGGAAATGGCGGGCGAGAAGGAAGGTGAGATGGAGGTGGCGGGGGAGAGATGGTCAAAGGAAAGTGAAGGAAGGAGAGAAAAAAGAAAAATGGGGGAAACAGGAGGGTCACCCGGGAGGAGGGCCCGGCTGGGAAAAAGAAGAATCTAGCTACTGGAGGGAGAGGACACTAGCAGGCAGGAGATGGAGGAGCTTGAGGAGGAAATGGTGGTGACTATCACAAAGGACGAGGCTAGAGAACATGATGCATGGGGAGAACAGGAGGGAGAGGAGACCCCGAGCAGACCCACTAACCAGGCTCCCATCTAGCTGTCAGGGCTGTAGTCTCACTCGGTGGTTGGAGGTGTTTTGGAGAGGAGACTCCGAGCAGACCCGCTGACCAGGCTCTCATCTAGGTGGCAGGGTTGTAGGCTCACTCGGTGGTTGGAGGTGATTTAGAGAGGAGACCTTGAGCAGACCCGCTGACCAGGATCTCATCTAGGTGTCAGGGCTGTAGGCTCACTCGATGGTTGGAGGTGATTTGGAGAGGAGACCCCGAGCATACCCGCTAACCAGGGTCTCATCTAGCTGGCAGGGCTGTAGGCTCACTTAGTGGTTGGAGGTATTTTGGAGAGGAGATCCCGAGCAGAACCGCTGACCAGGCTTCCATCTAGCTGACATGTAGGCTCACTCGGTGGTTGGAGGTGATTTGGAGAGGAGAACCCGAGCAGACCCACTAACCAAGCTCTCATCTAGCTGGCAGGGTTGTAGGCTCACTCGGTGGTTGGAGGTATTTTGGAGAGGAGACCCCGAGCAGAGTCACTGAACAGGCTCCCATCTAGCTGGCAGGGCTATAGGCTCACTCGGTGGTTGGAGGTGATTTTGAGAGGAGACCCCATGCAGACCCGCTGACTAGGCTCTCATCTAGCTGACAGGGCTGAAGGCTCACTCGGTGGTTGGAGGTGTTTTGGAGAGGAGACCCCGAGCAGACCCGCTGACCAGGCTCCCATCTAGCTGGCAGTGCTGTAGGCTTACTCGATGGTTGGAGGTGTTTTGGAGAGGAGAACCCGAGCAGACCCGCTGACTAGGCTCTAATCTAGCTGGCAGGGCTGTAGGCTCACTTGGTGGTTGGTGGTGATTTGAAGAGATGACCCCGAGCAGAACCGCTGACTAGGCTCCCATCTAGCTGGCAGGGTTGTAGGCTCACACGGTGGTTGGAGGTGTTTTGGATAGGAGACCCCGAGCAAACCCGCTGACCAGGCTCTCATCTAGCTGGTAGGGTTGTAGGCTCACTCGATGGTTGCAGGTGATTTGGAGAGGAGACCCCGAGTAGACCCGCTGACTAGGCTCTCCTCTAGCTGGCAGGGATGTAGGATCACTCGGTGGTTGGAGATGTTTTGGAGAGGACACCCCGAGGAGACCCGCTGACCAGGCTCTCATCTAGGTGGCAGGGCTGTAGGGTCACTCGGTGGTTGGAGGTGTTTTATAGAGGAGACACCAAGCAGACCCGTTGACCAGGCTCTCACCTAGCTGGCAGGGCTATTGGCTCACCCGATGGCAAGTCAGGTGGTAAGAGCTTACGAAGAAGGGTGTCCAAATTTGTCAGAAAATTGATAGAGAATTCCTAAAAAAATGAAGAATTGGAGGCAAGGCCAGGGAGGAGGAGCATCTCTAACTGGCACTCGGCATGGGTGGTCTCGCCCGCAGCGAGCAGGTGGTCGCTATCAAAGGCACATGCCAAGCATAAAAATGAGGGACCTATCAGGAGGAGCGGTTGGTCTCCAAGGTTTATGTCGCTGGGCTGATCTCGCGGCGAGAGGGGGCAAAGGGGTAGACGGCCTCGCGCGCGGCAGGGCGAGGAGAAACCCAGGGATTAGTGTTTTGACATGACTAATCAAGCGGAATGGCAGAGTAAAACGCAATGAAGTAAGGAGTGTGAGAGGTTATAATAAAATTCTCTTGGTTCATTACAGAAAAGAAACACTATCACAGGAAACACTTCACTATTTGAAAAATCGACAAGTACTGGAGAAACAAAAAAAGGAGGGGGGAGAAGTCCCCAGACTCTAACATCCTATCACTCCTCGTCACCAGAGTAGGAGCTGTCATATGTCTCGCCATACAACTGGGGTGCCAAGTCGCGGACGGTGACCGTCTTGGCATTGTCCCAGACCACCCTCAGCTCCATCATCATCTAGAGAACGAGCTCTGCCGCATTGATGTTGGAGTCTCGGCATAGGGCGTCGACCTCGTCCGAGGAATAGCGAGGTGGCGGGGGAGCTTGGAATGGATCCAGATGGAGCGCGGTGCTGTCCGCGAGATGGATGTTCTCAGCCTTCAACTTCTTGACCTCTCCCTCCAAATATGCAATGTGCGAGCGCATGCGATCAGCAGTCTCGGCATCCTGCGAGAAGGTCGTCAGTCAACATAAGTTTATGAAAAGCTGGCAAGCGAAACGGACGAGTTGCAATTAAAAAGCTTACCACACCGCCTTGACTTTGTACGAGGAGGTTGTCGGCGACGGCCAACCGCTTCTCGAGGTCGTTGGACTTCTCGCGCTCCTCTGCAAGGCTGGCCTCGGCCTCCTTCCACTTCTTCTTGTTGTAGACCAGGCGGCGCGAGATCCGGTGTGAAAGCTCCATGGAGCGAAACTGGGCATGGGCGGACTTCAGGATGAGGTCTCTCGACACCTCATTATCCGCGGGCTCCATTCCAAGGCCACTGTATAGATCGTACGCGAGGGAGAAGGCATGACTGGTGGGCGGGTCTTGCTCCTTCTATGAGGGAAGGAGAGTAGACACCGACACGTGGTTGGCATCCTTCTCCCAAAAGAGTACCGACTCGCCGGCGGCATCATCCGTCGCGGGCCCCATGTTGTAATTTGGATGCGAGGAGGGGTCCGGGCGACTGGAAGAGCCCTCCTTGCGAGGGGGAAGCCCAGCGGGCTAGATAGCGGTGGTGGCGGTTGGTTCTGGTAAGACCGTCTCGCGGGCAGGTGAGACAGGTTATTGGCGAAGTGAGGGAGATTCCATAGAAATAGGGTACAAGGACCCCAATATTTCCTTCCTCTCTTTAGGGGCGATTCTTTTCTTCTCCTTTGGGAAGGTCACCACCTTCGTCATCTTCTTCTTTGGGCTCCGCCGAGAGGTAGCGGCATCATCCCCATGCCTCTTCTTTGGGGCGGGGGTCAGCATTTCCTTTGCTGCCTCTGTCGCCATACTCGCAAGAGCGAGACCCCGGTTGCTTGGTAAGGGGGGTGGACAGGAATAGTCCTCTCTCCTGAGCGAGACAGTGGTTAGAATAAAGCAAGAAGGTAGGCATAATGACAAGTGGGCGAGAATATACCTTCACCAGGAAGGACGGGAAGAAGCGAGTCGAGGTCTCGCCTGTAACATCCCATGTTACTTCTAGACCCCTCAACTTAGATTGGGTTAGGCATGGGGTGAGATTTGAGGAGACCAACTAGGTTTGACCCTAGGTAGTGGGTGGTAGCCATGTGGGGCCCACTATAAGACCATAGTCAAACTAGGTCAAACTAGCCTAAGTGGGGACCCTAGCCACACCATGACCCCACCACATTGCCCTAACCCTAAAAACAATCTAAGTGGACCCTAGGGTATGTCACTGGGTCAACATTTTGACCCCAGTTGACCAAGGTCAACCTTGGGCTTAAATTGGTCAAACCCACACTCATAGGCCCAATTAACCTAAGTGGGGCACCCCCTTGACCCAAACCAAGTTGGGTGGTGCCACTAGACCCATTTCCACCAAGTGGGGTCAGTCCACCCACCATAGTTGACCAGTCAACCCCAAAAGTCAATTTGGTCAACAATTTGACCTAAGGAATGAAATGAAGGCCAAGTCATTCCCCCTTGGACCAAGCCCACCAAAATTGGCCCATAGTCAGCCCAAGTGAACAAGACCAGCCCTACCCCTCTAAATCAGGAGAGAGAATACATGCAAGGGGGTAAAATTGGAATTTTTAGGGGAAGAGGAGAGAGAAAGAGGAATGAAGGAAATGGTGGCCACATGGCCACCCCATCAGCTGACTTAGGCTGCCCAAGACCAGGTGGCTGACCTCCCCTCTTTAATTCCAGCAGGAAACCAGGGCTGTGAGCCACATGGCTGCTGGGTGAAGCCTCCAAAGCTCAAAACCGAGCTAACATTGGAGTTATCTCCACTTATAGGCCACCCCAGTCCAAACAGAGCTCACCATTAGCTTCAGAAGGCCGAGAGGAGTGGAATTCGACTACTTACTCATGGAGAACGGTGGAGAATTGAACTTTCGGGGAGGAGCTCGCCGGCGCACCACCACCACGGCAAACCGCCGCCTGACCCGCAGCCAAGCCCTGATTCAGGTGCGTTTCACTTCACCTCTACCCGTACTAGCTTCTTAGATCAAATAGACGAGAGATCGGGCTCAATTGAGCCCGATGCCATGTGAGAAAATCGAGAGAATTCTAAGTTTCTGAAACCGCTCGGGATCGCCGTCGCCGCCGTCTTCCGCCGCCCCATCGCCGGGAAATGATAGCCACCACCACCGTGAAGGTGATGGCACCGTTGGCCGGAGGTGGCGACGTCTCAGCTGGCCGGAAACCGCCGGCAAAATCGCTCCAGGTCGGCTCGATCTCAGCCGTTGGCTGGAGGTAGACGATAACCAGATCCCGTCGATTCTTACTTTAAGATTCGTGCGCCGATATTAATATAAATCAATTTAATATATGAATAGTGACATTTCCTGTCACACTTTTTCAGTACTTTTTCATGTTAAATTCAGGCCTCTTTGAGGCATTTACAGAACTTAGTCCCTTAATGAAAATTGTAGCCTAGGGTCTTACCTTTAATATGCCACCCTAAACATACATTTTGGTGTAGTGTACAGTCCTGTAGGACATTTTTCCTAGGACTGGTCCTAGACTAGGGCAGAAAATATATTGGATTCCCTGGTCTCAATATTAGTCACCATGGCCCCACATTTTGGGCACATGCATGATTAGGGCATACCTACCTCCTGCCAAAAGTTAGGAATTTTTGGAAAATATTTTCCTATAGTTTTTGGTAAAATATCAAAATTTAAATAAATGACATATATGGAGTTCTACTCCTCCCCATGGCCCCAAATTTTGGTGGTGGGTCAGTGGGGTCATCCTTGGTGCATGATAAAATTTTCAGCACCTTGGGTTCAATGCATGTTGGGGAATCCACTTGCATGTGCTAGCCTATGTTTAACCTTGGTGTGCAAATAGCAAAAATGCAATTTGGTGAATTTAGTCCAATGGTTACATGCATGAGTCATGAAATTATTTACAGTGGTTCATTAGGGTAAATTTCACTCCTCAAATTAATAAGGGAATTTTTGGAATCAAAATTCCATTTATTGGAATTTATTTTAAAAATAGCTATTTTGGCATTAAAAAATTGGAAAATAGGATTTATTCAAGTACAAATCCAAACAACTTTGCCAAGGCATAGATTACATCACATTTGACTTAGGAAAATTATGATTTCTCTGTTTTGAAGAACTTTGGAGTAGATACCCTAAATTTCCCATTTTACCCTTATCATGATAATTCTTGAAATGATGGATTTATATCTCTGAAAAATTTGGAATTTATTCTACTGTTACAAAATGTTGTTATAAGTTTATCACAAATTTCTCAGAATTTAATGGATGCATTACTTGTGTTAAATTAGTACAATGGCATTTTGGTAAATATCTTATATTGGAATCCCATAGGCCATCTTACATTAAATGTTGATGATTCTCTGTCAATAGCCATAATTTAGTGTTCTAAAGGCCTTGTAATTTTTCTGGAAGTTTTGAGTATATAATGCTTATACTTCATTTGGAAAATGGAATTTTTGTGGAATTGATATTAAATTGAAAATGATAATAAATAATTTAAGGAAAATTATAAAATTCTGTAGGCAGTAATATTTTGTCAATATACCTCTCAGGAAAAATTCCCTAGGTCAGTGGATGCTTAATCAAATCACTTCATGTGTAAAGTGACCTAGCATTCGAATTAAAAGAATTAATTAAATGACTATTTGGCCAAGAAAAATTATGAGAATCCTTAGGGTAGTTCCCTTAGTCCATAATACCTTAGGATAAATATTTAGAGGCAAGATGCCTTAAGTTTTGGAAGATCACAATTCTAGGGTAGGCATAGGTCATGGTCTGCATATAACACAAATAGGTCCTGCCTTAGGGGAATTACCAGGGGATTGATTATCGGCAGAAATAAGAGAGAGTCCAACATGAGTAACCCTGGTGGGTAGAGTTGTCTTAGTGAGAGATTAAATGCAAGTCTTAGCTAGCAACTGGAGCGGGGATCGGCGGAAGACCGTCGTTTTCCCGGTAATACCTTAAGTTACTACGGTTATACTAAAGCAATAAGGAGAGCTGGGAAGATACATGGGTAGCCATCAACTAAAATAAATATCCTTGCGAAAGGGAACGCTGGACGTAATCCCAACACAGTTCCTAGTGCCCCTTGAGAGCCCTTCACAGGGAATACCGGGGGCAGTCCTGGGATTAACCTTAAATCTCTAAGTATAATAAACTGTAGACAAGAGTAGTATAATAGGTTAGGACATTGACGTACCTTCTCGCCCGTGTGGGGTTGGAGAGATTCATGATATATGCTCACCCGTTTTGGGGTTTGAGGGAGTTGGCATAAAGGCACTGATGTGCGTTCTCACCCGGGTTTGGGTTTGAGGGATTCAGGACGGGTTTTGGTCCTGCGAGCGGAAGGCTCGGTATGAATTACTTGCATGTGCATAAATATCGTGGCGGGGCATGCGATACTGGCCGTTCGTCACACCGATGGCAGTACGGTGCACCAGGCGGTTGTGGGAGTTAGAGGGGCCAGTGGGTTGTTTTACACTGCGGTCTGGAGGACGACCCCCGATAACACACATCCGACCCAACAAGACTGACGGGTTTGTCATCAAAGTACGTACGCGAGACTCTAGAGTGCACCTTGGACGTGTACAGAGGCGTATGAGAGGGGTCTAAGGCTTGTTAGTGTGCATACCGGTCTAGAAGCGGAGACGCCCGCTCCGCTGCTGCCGTAGCCACAGCGGTGGTACCCGAGAGTGATGCTAGCTCTCAAAAAGTGGGAACTAAAGGTCTGTGATCACAGAGTCGTTGTGTGTGAGTTGCACTTGCCTGCGCATAAAATTGCATCATATCATTCATTCATATTAGGTCATACGCTTCATAGATCCTTATCATATAAATTAGTATGGGCTCTTTTATATGATAAGTTAAATTTCCTGAAAATCCTAACTTATATATTTGTATGGGCATTTATATAAGTTAGGGTACGTTTGTGATGATAGCATAGTGGTAGCTTAGCTTATTTACTTGTTCATACTGCTGCTTCTTTACTTTTCATTACTGCACTACTCTTACTTGTTACTTGTACCGTACATAGAATTGCTAGAGTAGAACTACAGTACTTATTACATCATTAGTTAGATATTGTCACCTGCTTCCACTTTGTTACCCCTTGTTGTCCTCCGCTTCGTCCTCCCGCTCGGTGCCTAGGAGCTGCGCGGCGAGGTGCAGAGGAAACGACTTAGTCTTTTTGACTAATGGTCGGTGACCAACTATTTTTATAGGCCCGTGGAGATGGAGCACCAGCACGTCGAGGAGGCAGGGCATGAGGAGCAGATACCACTTCAGCAGGCTACTACCACTACTGTGCGTCCTCAGGTGGGACGAGATCTGATGATCTAGTTTAGCTTCCGCTTCTACTATTTTGTGAGAGAGAGATTTGATGTACTGGGCATAAGCCCTTTTTACTCTTTCTTCTGTACTATTCTGTGGACTATTGATGTACTATTCATTTCCTTTATATGATTGTACTGTGACTTGTGGACTGATGGCATTTGTTTACAGTTTACTTCTTTCTTCTGATGTTGGCCTACAGGTTTATGATCGTACTAGCCGGCAGGATCGGCGTGTTGCGGTGTCGACTAACCCGTGAGTTAGTGCCACCGTAAGACGGCGGTTCTGGGCATAAGATCCGGTAGCCCTCCTTGGTAAGGGGGAGGGAGGTCTTACAAACTGGTATCACTTGAACAACGATCATATGAGAAGAAGTCCACAACATGGGACCACCCCCGCCCGAGCATTAGTTTGCGGACAAACTATGCAGCGGAAGCAGTGGTGTGCCCATGTGTAAAGTCACATAAATGGTCCACGAAGTACAATGTGTTAGGCCGGTTTTGTTTTTAACCTTACCTTTATACAAACCTCCACAGGTCGCAGCGCCGCAAAATGTGGCTCCTCCACCTCCAGCTACCACTCCATTCCTACATACGGAGAGGGGGCAGACCCTGACGACAATTTTGGATGCCTTTAGAGCCCAGCAAGTCCCGGCTCCACAGCCAAATCCGGGGTCGAGCTGGCTGAGCGCATTCAAGAGCCTGTCCCCGCCGACGTACCGCGGGACAGAGGATGCGGTGAAGACAGAAGAATGGCTGGAGGCCATACACGAGATCTTAGCGGGCATCAGCTGCCCAGTCGGCCAGGCAGTACCTCTAGCCACCTCTGTGCTAGAGGCCCACGCAAAGAGATGGTGGAAGTCAGTCCGGGAGTCTACTTATGCGGACTTTGAGCTGTCGGAGATATCTTGGGAAGAGTTTGGCGATGTGTTTCTGGAGCACTTCGTCTCTGCTACGGATAGAGATGCTTTGGAGGAGAGGTTTTTGAACCTCAAGCAGGGGACCAGATCAGTGATAGAGTACTAGAGAGAGTTCTCCCACTTGGCCAGGTTCGCGGGGATTCAGGACACCGACGATAGGAGGTATGCAAAGAGGTTCTACCGGGGCCTCAGGGATGATCTGAGGCAGGCTCTGTTATTCATTTCTCATGGCACATCCAGGCAGATCATCGAGATGGCGAAGAAGCTGGAGGCTGACCAGCTGATGGTGCGAGCCGGAGGGAAGAGACCATTTGATGGATCGACATCAGGTGAGAGCAGTAGGGGCTCTCAGAGGGGCAGGACCATTGGATACAGGAGGGGTGGGGGACGTCGTCGTCCCAACTTCAGGCAGGAGCAAGGGCCTCCTCCAGCTTTGGCTCCCCCACCTCTACAGATGCATGATCCAAGGAGACAGGATGACCGAGGCCACCGACAAGTGGTTTGTTATGGATGCCGCCAGCCTGGGCACATCAGGTCGGAGTGACCGCACCGATTCCATCCCCCTCCTCCTCCTCCACCTCCAGTGGCCCCTGTACAGCAGGGCCGAGGACGAGGCCGAGGACGAGGCCGAGGCCGGGGATATCATGGCAGGAGGCGCGAGCAGGAGCAGATATACGCCTTGGACCTCACAGAGCCGAGGAATCCCGAGGAGGTTATTACAGGTACTTGAAGTTAATTATGAATTTTCTTGGATTTCCAATGATATATATTTAGTACCTGGAACTATAGGATAACAATTAACTTTCACATAAACAAACCTCAGGCATAGTCATGATCAGCGGCAAGCCCGCTCATACTCTTTTTGACACGAGTGCTTCACACTCGTTCGTATCCGAGGCCTTCATCGACGGACTCGAAGGCGTGGAGAGGTTCCCTGGACTAGAGATGAGGGTATGTCTACCCGATGGATCGGAGCTGCGGACCACTGCACATTGTGATATGGAGGCCGAGATTGGCGGCAAGGCATTTGAGGCGCCGGCGACTATCCTGAAGCTGCAGGACTTTGATTTGATCTTGGGCATGGCCTGGTTGCATCGGAACCATGCCCAGATAGATTGCCCGTCCAGGAGGATCACGCTGAGACATGGCGACTCCCATGTCATCGTTGAAGGTATCCAGCCTATTTGCCACCTACTGTTATCTTCTGTACAGGCTGTGAAGGCCCATGAGCAGGGTGAAGAAGTGTATCTTGTCTGCTTCGAGATGGTGGGAACAGGAGCGACTATCTCAGATATTCCGGTGGTCCGGGATTTCTCCGACGTATTCCCGGAGAAATTGCCCGGGCTACCGCCTGCTAGAGACTTGGATTTCAGGATTCAGCTAGTACCGGGAGCGAAGCCGGTGTCCCGGGCACCCTACAGGATGGCTCCTAGGGAGTTAGCAGAATTCAGGACTCAACTACAGGAGCTAGTCGAGTCAGGATTTGTGCGGCCTAGTTCATCGCCATGGTGAGCGCCAGTTCTATTTGTGAAGAAGAAGGACGGATCACTGCGATTATGTATAGATTACCGGGAGCTGAACCGGTTGACGGTCCGCAACACCTATCCTCTGCCTCGGATAGATGAGTTATTTGACCAGCTACAGGGAGCATTCTGGTTCTCCAAGTTAGATTTGCGATCCGGCTATTATCAGCTCCGTATCAGGGAAGAAGACATACCGAAGACGGCTTTCAGTTCGCGCTATGGATTATACGAATTCACGGTGATGCCTTTTGGGCTCACGAATGCTCCTGCTGCATTCATGAGTCTGATGAACCGTGTTTTCGAGCCTTTCTTAGATCGCTTCGTGATAGTATTCATCGACGACATCCTTATTTATTCTCGGACTCAGGAGGAGCATACGGAGCACTTGGCACAGGTCCTTCAGAGGTTGAGGGAGACACAGATGTACGCAAAATTTTCGAAGTGCCAGTTCTGGTTGCAGGAGGTGGCTTTCCTGGGGCACACGATCAGTGGGGCTGGGTTAGCTGTGGACCCAGCCAAGATAGAGACGGTGAGGGATTGGCCACGGCCGAAGACCGCATCTGACATCCGCAGTTTCTTGGGACTAGCAAGCTATTACCGCAAGTTCGTGGAGGGGTTCTCGAGGATAGCACTCCCCCTCACGTCCTTGACGAAGAAGGATACAGATTTTGTTTGGTCAGAGCGGTGTGAGACGGCTTTTCAGGAGCTGAAGGACCGACTCATCTCATCCCCTATTCTTGCACTTCCATCCGGGAGCGAAGGATTCCAGATCTACACGGACGCCTCTTATCAGGGGATGGGTGCAGTCTTGATGCAGCATGGACACGTTATCGCTTATGCTTCGCGACAGTTGAAGAAGCATGAGCATAATTATCCAGTACATGACCTAGAGCTCGGGGCTGTGGTTTTCGCCCTGAAAATATGGAGGCATTACTTATATGGGATTCATTGTGACATCTTCTCAGATCACAAGAATCTCAAGTATATCGATACTCAGAAGGACCTAAACCTGAGACAGAGGAGGTGGCTGGAGTTTCTCTGTGATTATGATTACAAGATCCACTATCATCCGGGAAAAGCGAACACGGTTGCGGATGCTTTGAGCAGGAGGGCCGGCACTTCTGGACCGGAGCCCTGATTGATGTCCATAGAGCTGCTTTAGATGATGGAGGACATGCACATTACCGTGGTGTCCGAGACCGAGCCAGTGGTATATAGAGAGTATTTGAGCTCAGTGATCAGCTGCGATGATATACAGGAGCGCATCCGAGCACATCAGAGGCTGGATGCTGCGTTACAGCCGATTTTCAGTGCCCTAGAGAGGGGCAAGGTCGAGGACTACACGTTGCAGGATGATCTTCTTCGGTTCCGGGGGCGCATCTACATACCAGCAGGAGGCAGTATCCGGGAGGACATACTCCGGGAGGCACATTGCTCGAGATATTCAGTACACCCCGGCATCACCAAGATGTGGGCAGATTTGCGGAGATCTATGTATTGGCCCGGGATGAAGAGGGAGATCACGGATTTTGTGACCCATTGCGAGACCTGCCAGCGTGTGAAGGCGGAATGCAAGAGCCCGGGAGGTTTACTACAGCCACTGCCAGTTCCAGAGTGGAAGTTCGAGGACATTGCTATGGACTTCGTACACGGATTGCCTCGCTCCCACTCTGGGCATGATTCTATATGGGTTATAGTGGACAGATTGACCAAGGTAGCGCGGTTTATTCCAGTTCGGAAGGATGCCCCAGTTGCAGTCCTGGTGAGACTATTTGTGGAGCAGTACATCAGATATCATGGTATCCCCAGGACTATTGTTTCGGACCGTGATGGTCGGTTCACTTCGAGCGAGTGGAGGTCTGTGCATGCTTATTTGGGATCTCGGCTTACCTTTAGTACCGCCTTCCACCCGCAGACCGACGGACAGACCGAGCGGACCATCCGGACCATGGAGGACCTGCTCAGATTATGCATATTGGATACGGGGAGGCCTTGGGAGAGGCTGCTGCCATTGATCGAGTTCTCGTATAATAACAGCCACCAGGCTAGCATCAGGATGGCTCCGTACGAGGCTCTTTATGGGAGGAGATGCCGGACACCGCTATCATGGGTACAGGATGTGGATACCAGGGCTCTGGGATCTGATTATATAGAGGACACTGAGGCTCAGATTCGATTGATCAGGGATCGGCTACTGGAGGCCCAGAGCAGGCAGGCAAAGTATTATGATGCTCGGCACCGGCAGGTGGAGTTCCAGGTTGGAGACAGGGTATTCTTGAAGATACGTCCGGTACACGGTGTTTCACGGGTGCGGAGGCACAAGAAGCTCAGTCCACGATACATGGGGTCCTACCTGATCCTGGAGCGGATCGGCCCCTTAGCTTACCGACTGCAGCTGCCACCGGAGTTGGGTGCACTACATGACGTCTTCCATGTCTCTTCCTTACGGAGAGCTCTCCTTCGGCCGGAGCAGCACATCACTACTACAGCCGGACCGGTAGAGCCTGACAGATCAGTGAGATTGGAGCCGATCCGGATTGACGATACAGCCATCCGAGTGTTGCGGAAGAAGAAGGTTCCCCTTGTGAAGGTGCTGTGGTCCAACCATGGACGGGAAGAGCACACTTGGGAGCCGAGAGATCTGATGCTGGAGCAACACCCGGAGCTATTCGCATCAGGTACATTTAAGTTATGCTTTTAAGATTCTTGATAATTCTTGCAATTAGAACCCCGTAGACCCGAACTTAAATTTCGGGGACGAAATTATTTTCTTGTTTATTGGAATTTGTAACATCCCATGTTACTTCTAGACCCCTCAACTTAGATTGGGTTAGGCATGGGGTGAGATTTGAGGAGACCAACTAGGTTTGACCCTAGGTAGTGGGTGGTAGCCATGTGGGGCCCACTATAAGACCATAGTCAAACTAGGTCAAACTAGCCTAAGTGGGGACCCTAGCCACACCATGACCCCACCACATTGCCCTAACCCTAAAAACAATCTAAGTGGACCCTAGGGTATGTCACTGGGTCAACATTTTGACCCCAGTTGACCAAGGTCAACCTTGGGCTTAAATTGGTCAAACCCACACTCATAGGCCCAATTAACCTAAGTGGGGCACCCCCTTGACCCAAACCAAGTTGGGTGGTGCCACTAGACCCATTTCCACCAAGTGGGGTCAGTCCACCCACCATAGTTGACCAGTCAACCCCAAAAGTCAATTTGGTCAACAATTTGACCTAAGGAATGAAATGAAGGCCAAGTCATTCCCCCTTGGACCAAGCCCACCAAAATTGGCCCATAGTCAGCCCAAGTGAACAAGACCAGCCCTACCCCTCTAAATTAGGAGAGAGAATACATGCAAGGGGGTAAAATTGGAATTTTTAGGGGAAGAGGAGAGAGAAAGAGGAATGAAGGAAATGGTGGCCACATGGCCACCCCATCAGCTGACTTAGGCTGCCCAAGACCAGGTGGCTGACCTCCCCTCTTTAATTCCAGCATGAAACCAGGGCTGTGAGCCACATGGCTGCTGGGTGAAGCCTCCAAAGCTCAAAACCGAGCTAACATTGGAGTTATCTCCACTTATAGGCCACCCCAGTCCAAACAGAGCTCACCATTAGCTTCAGAAGGCCGAGAGGAGTGGAATTTGACTACTTACTCATGGAGAACGGTGAAGAATTGAACTTTCGGGGAGGAGCTCGCCGGCGCACCACCACCACGGCAAACCGCCGCCTGACCCGCAGCCAAGCCCTGATTCAGGTGCGTTTCACTTCACCTCTACCCGTACTAGCTTCTTAGATCAAATAGGCGAGAGATCGGGCTCAATTGAGCCCGATGCCATGTGAGAAAATCGAGAGAATTCTAAGTTTCTGAAACTGCTCGGGATCGCTGTCACCGCCGTCTTCCGCCGCCCCATCGCCGGGAAATGATAGCCACCACCACCGTGAAGGTGATGGCACCGTTGGCCGGAGGTGGCGACGTCTCAGCTGGCCGGAAACCGCCGGCAAAATGGCTCCAGGTCGGCTCGATCTCAGCCGTTGGCTGGAGGTAGACGATAACCAGATCCCGTCGATTCTTACTTTAAGATTCGTGCGCCGATATTAATATAAATCAATTTAATATATGAATAGTGACATTTCCTGTCACACTTTTTCAGTACTTTTGCATGTTAAATTCAGGCCTCTTAGAGGCATTTACAGAACTTAGGCCCTTACTGACAATTGTAGCCTAGGGTCTTACCTTTAATATGCCACCCTAAACATACATTTTGGTGTAGTGTACAGTCCTGTAGGACATTTTTCCTAGGACTGGTCCTAGACTAGGGCAGAAAAAAAATTGGATGCCCTGGTCTCAATATTAGTCACCATGGCCCCAAATTTTGGGCACATGCATGATTAGGGCATACCTACCTCCTGCCAAAAGTTAGGAATTTTTGGAAAATATTTTCCTATAGTTTTTGGTAAAATATCAAAATTTAAATAAATGACATATATGGAGTTCTACTCCTCCCCATGGCCCCAAATTTTGGTGGTGGGTCAGTGGGGTCATCCTTGGTGCATGATAAAATTTTCAGCACCTTGGGTTCACTGCATGTTGGGGAATCCACTTGCATGTGCTAGCCTATGTTTAACCTTGGTGTGCAAATAGCAAAAATGCAATTTGGTGAATTTAGTCCAATGGTTACATGCATGAGTCATGAAATTATTTACAGTGGTTCATTAGGGTAAATTTCACTCCTCAAATTAATAAGGGAATTTTTGGAATCAAAATTCCATTTATTGGAATTTATTTTAAAAATAGCTATTTTGGCATTAAAAAATTGGAAAATAGGATTTATTCAAGTACAAATCCAAACAACTTTGCCAAGGCATAGATTACATCACATTTGACTTATGAAAATTATGATTTCTCTGTTTTGAAGAACTTTGGAGTAGATACCCTAAATTTCCCATTTTACCCTTATCATGATAATTCTTGAAATGATGGATTTATATCTCTGAAAAATTTGGAATTTATTCTACTGTTACAAAATGTTGTTATAAGTTTATCACAAATTTCTCAGAATTTAATGGATGCATTACTTGTGTTAAATTAGTACAATGACATTTTGGTAAATATCTTATATTGGAATCCCATAGGCCATCTTACATTAAATGTTGATGATTCTCTGTCAATAGCCATAATTTAGTGTTCTAAAGGCCCTATAATTTTTCTGGAATTTTTGAGTATATAATGCTTATACTTCATTTGGAAAATGGAATATTTGTGGAATTGATATTAAATTGAAAATGATAATAAATAATTTAAGGAAAATTATAAAATTCTGTAGGCAGTAATATTTTGTCAATATACCTCTCAAGAAAAATTCTCTAGGTCAGTGGATGCTTAATCAAACCACTTCATGTGTAAAGTGATCTAGCATTCGAATTAAAAGAATTAATTAAATGACTATTTGGCCAAGAAAAATTATGAGAATCCTTAGGGTAGTTCCCTTAGTCCATAATACCTTAGGATAAATATTTAGAGGCAAGATGCCTTAAGTTTTGGAAGATCACAATTCTAGGGTAGGCATAGGTCATGGTCTGCATATAACACAAATAGGTCCCGCCTTAGGGGAATTACCAGGGGATTGATTATCGGCAGAAATAAGAGAGAGTCCAACATGAGTAACCCTGGTGGGTAGAGTTGTCTTAGTGAGATATTAAATGCAAGTCTTAGCTAGCAACTGGAGCGGGGATCGGCGGAAGACCGTCGTTTTCCCGGTAATACCTTAAGTTACTAGAGTTATACTAAAGCAATAAGGAGAGCTGGGAAGATACATGGGTATCCATCAACTAAAATAAATATCCTTGCGAAAGGGAACGCTGGGCGTAATCCCAACACAGTTCCTAGTGCCCCTTGAGAGCCCTTCACAGGGAATACCGGGGGCAGTCTTGGGATTAACCTTAAATCTCTAAGTATAATAAACTGTAGACAAGAGTAGTATAATAGGTTAGGACATTGACGTACCTTCTCGCCCGTGTGGGGTTGGAGAGATTCATGATATATGCTCACCCGTTTTGGGGTTTGAGGGGGTTGGCATAAAGGCACTGATGTGCGTTCTCACCCGGGTTTGGGTTTGAGGGATTCAGGACGGGTTTTGGTCCTGTGAGCGGAAGGCTCGGTATGAATTACTTGCATGTGCATAAATATCGTGGCGGGGCATGCGGTACTGGCCGTTCGTCACACCGATGGCAGTACGGTGCACCAGGCAGTTGTGGGAGTTAGAGGGGCCAGTGGGTTGTTTTACACTGCGGTCTGGAGGACGACCCCCGATAACACACATCCGACCCAACAAGACTGACGGGTTTGTCAGCAAAGTACGTACGCGAGACTCTAGAGTGCACCTTGGACGTGTACAGAGGCGTATGAGAGGGGTCTAAGGCTTGGTAGTGTGCATACCGGTCTAGAAGCGGAGACGCCCGCTCCGCTGCTGCCGTAGCCACAGCGGTGGTACCCGAGAGTGATGCTAGCTCTCAAAAAGTGGGAACTAAAGGTCTGTGATCACAGAGTCGTTGTGTGTGAGTTGCACTTGCCTGCGCATAAAATTGCATCATATCATTCATTCATATTAGGTCATACGCTTCATAGATCCTTATCATATAAATTAGTATTGGCTCTTTTATATGATAAGTTAAATTTCCTGGAAATCCTAACTTATATATTTGTATGGGCATTTATATAAGTTAGGGTACGTTTGTGATGATAGCATAGTGGTAGCTTAGCTTATTTACTTGTTCATACTGCTGCTTCTTTACTTTTCATTACTGCACTACTCTTACTTGTTACTTGTACCGTACATAGAATTGCTAGAGTAGAACTACAGTACTTATTACATCATTAGTTAGATATTGTCACCTGCTTCCACTTTGTTACCCCTTGTTGTCCTCCGCTTCGTCCTCCCGCTCGGTGCCTAGGAGCTGCGGGGCGAGGTGTGGAGGAAACGACTTAGTCTTTTTGACTAATGGTCGGTGACCAACTATTTTTAGGAGCCCGTGGAGATGGAGCACCAGCACGTCGAGGAGGCAGGGCATGAGGAGCAGATACCACTTCAGCAGGCTACTACCACTACTGTGCGTCCTCAGGTGGGACGAGATCTGATGATCTAGTTTAGCTTCCGCTTCTACTATTTTGTGAGAGAGAGATTTGATGTACTGGGCATAAGCCCTTTTTACTCTTTCTTCTGTACTATTCTGTGGACTATTGATGTACTATTCATTTCCTTTATATGATTGTACTATGACTTGTGGACTGATGGCATTTGTTTACAGTTTACTTCTTTCTTCTCATGTTGGCCTACAGGTTTATGATCGTACTAGCCGGCAGGATCGGCGTGTTGCGGTGTCGACTAACCCGTGAGTTAGTGCCACCGTAAGACGGCGGTTCTGGGCATAAGATCCGGTAGCCCTCCTTGGTAAGGGGGAGGGGGGTCTTACATCGCCAAAGGAAGTTGACCTCGAAATGTTTCCCTGCGAAGAAGTTGCAGAGAGCCTTGTCAGTACCCCCACCTTTGGGGGTTTCATAATACACCTCGGTCGGCGACACTGGGGCGAGAGGGATGCCACCTAGGTTCCCGCGGAAGAAAACAAAGCGAGTAAGCCAATGGTGATTCTTGTTTGGCGTCTCGCAAACGTTTAGGCCTTGGCCTGTGAAATAAGAAACGCCGTCATCTTTGGCGAGATAGATGAACAGCTTGCGGAAGGCGGCCAAGCTGAATTCAATGCGCTCTCTCCGTAGGTAACTAGCGAAGGCGACCAACATCGAAATCGCATTTGGGTTGAACTGTGCGGGAACAACGCCAAAGTATTTGAAGACCTGTTTAAGCTCTACCTAGAGGGGGAGTCTTAGCCCCGCCTCGAAGTGCGAGACGGGGAAAACTAGTTCGTCGGGGTAGAAGGTGTTGATAAACTCGCCGACCTTGGGCGGGCGAGACAGATAATCATCAACAAGGAACTTGCTGGCGAAGCGATGGTACACTTCCTCTGATAGCCTGCCGAGGGGGAAATCATGGTCTGCAAAGCGCCTCCCGCAGCGGCTGCGGCCTTCGCCTTCTTCCACCTTCTTCTTCCCCATAGCCGGCGAGATAACAGAAATAGAAGGGGAGAGAAGAGTGAAGGGAGAGCGAGATGCGAGAAGTACTAAGCAGGGAGGAGCAGGCGAGAGCTCTACACCGCGAAAATAACGAAGAACAATAATACTACCGTGGAAGTATCTGGATCCTGGAGAGGGGTATTTATAGCGGATAGAGAGGAGAGAGGAGATTGAGCGGGAAAATGAAAAGGCGGAAGCCGAAAGGTCGACCTGACGGTTCATCTTCTCTCTCTCTCTCTCTCTCTCTCTCTCCAAAACTCGGGGAGCAGAAGCGTCACGACGATTCTTTCGAGGAGCCCAAAATATCATGATTAATGATTAATTAGAGAATAGACAGATTAAACACAGTAATGATGAAAGACCCGGCATGACGCGACGGGTTGACAAGAATATCATAATAATAAATTGTCATAATAAATTATTTCATCCCACACGAGGCTGGCATCTTGTCCATGAGGATCTAAATAACAAATTAATGGTTAAAAAGTTGGGTGGCTGATTGATACTGTTAAATTTTCTCAACTTGGTCAGCAAGATAGCCCAAATGCCAAATTAATATCTTCGGAACTACCCAGTTCGCACGTTGAACCAGCGGAAAACCCGAGGACCAGAGGTTACACCCAACAAACAATGGAAGCACAAGCAGGTATTTTATACATTCACTTCTTTACAATCCGAGGCATACATAGCGAGACATGATTTCGCTAGTATAACAGCTGTAAACAGAAAGCACCAAAAAACAAGCCGGGCGGACAGCACCGGAGTCCGCCGAGACCGCGAGGTCGCCGAGGTCGCCGAGTCCGCTGAGCACGCCCAAGCTACGCTGCAATCCGCCGAATAGCCACGGAGTCCGCCGAAGCCGCGAGGCCGCGCGGACACACCATTATTTGTCTCCTGCTGAACCTGAACTGAGGAACACCCCTACCCGCCTGAAGCCGGCGGACAGGTTATTGCAGCTGGCAAGGATGAAACAGAACTGACAAGCCGCAGAGTGACCTCCTGCTGAGTCCGCAGAGACCGCACACTTTCAAGCACTTGACCGAAGTCACAGCCAAACTCCTGGCTACTTGAAGCTATCCGCGCGACCTGCACACAGCAAACCGTCATCCTGAAACAATCCGCGCGGACTGACAAACACACACCGCAGCTCCTTGCACACCCCAACTTACTGTTCACTCAAGTTACTTAGGTTACTGTAGATGTGCCAGGGGGGTCCTATTTATAGGCACAGTGAGGAGTGTGGTCACCGCCCAAGAGATAGCGACACCGCCCCAGCCCGCGCAATAGCAAAACTCCGTCCGCCGAGTCCGCAAGAACTTAGTCGGATACCAAGGAAAACCGCCAGGAGCAAGGCAACCATTGACGAACCCTCTCCAGTCCGCCCAAGCTATGCGGACAAGGCATCAGCCCGCACAGCTCCAACCACTGCAGGACAGCAACCCCCTTCAATGGAAGTCCGCACCAACCCGAGGCAGTCCGCAGGACTCACACCTCAATCTGCCACAAGTCCACGACCAAAGGCAGATAGCAACAGTCCGCCCGGTCACAGTGGACTTGGCGGGTACTGCGGATACCATGGCCTTGGCACAAAGTGTGACCAAGTCCAAAACCATCAAAGGCCAATGCGAGCATGGCGGACGCAAACCCCCGTCCGCCAAACACCAAAGCACAGACCGCCAGCAGTCCGCAGGCTCCTCGCACTCCTGTCCAACGCAGCAGCCATACCCGGACTCCAAAACCAGTCCGCCAATCGATCTCCATAGCAAATCGCCTACTGTGCCACCAGAGCTCGACAAGGCCTCAGCCAAGCTCTAAGCCCAGTCCGCAACAGCCTACACCGCGGACACTCCAGTCCGCAAGCTTCCCGCGAACATGAGCCAACCCGCCTATCAGCACAAGCTTGCACCCGCGGCCACTGAGCAATGCACCAGTCCGCAAGCCTCCATCCGCTCAGGCTCCTCCTTGGCAAAGCCAATCAGCAAACACCCTGTCCGCAGACACCAGGCCGCATAGTCCGCGGACTCCATGCAAACAAACCGCTCAGAACAGCCGGCTTTCCACTAGACCTACCACCAGGCCGCACATCCCAGTCCGCCCAGTCCACCTAGTCCGCCAAAGCTGTCCGCCACAGGCCGCTCGGCCTGTCCCGTCACCCACTTCCACTTCACAAATTTCAACACTCCCCCTTGAAGTGGGAGGTGGTGACCAAGCCCAGCAAGCTGCGCAAGCGTTCAAAGGGCCCCTTCGACAGTGGCTTTGTGAAGATGTCAGCAAGATTATCTTCACTCTGAACATGCCCGACCAGGAGAGATCCTTCCAACACCTTCTCCCTGATGAAATGGTGATCAATCTCTATATGCTTGGTACTGGCGTGACACACTGGATTGTTAACCAGTTTGAGAGCACTCTCATTGTCATCCTGGAGTAAAGTAAGCCCTTGCACTTCTTCATGAACATCCTCTATAAGACTCCTCAACCAAACGGCTTCCCGAGCAGCCAAGGCCGAAGCCTTATACTCCGCCTCCGTGGTTGAAACCGACACCGAGTCCTGCTTCTTGCTACACCACGAGATGCTAGCTGAACCGCAAGTGAACACATAACCTGAAGTAGACCTTCGATCATCTGAATCACCGCCATAGTCAGCATCCGTGTACCCGAGAAACACAAACTCCGTGTCCCTTCTATAGAGGAGTCCCATATCAGAAGAAGCCTTGACATACTTCAGAATTCCCTTTGCCGCCACTAGATGAGATTGCCTTGGTTCAGCCATATACCGACTTACTCGGCCAACAGCATAAGCAATGTCAGGCCTTGTAATCGTCAGGTAAATCAAGCTCCCAATAAGAGCCCTGAACACCAAGTGATCATGAAGAACCCTTCCCTCATCTCGTCGAAGCTTCAGCCCAGATTCCAGTGGAGTAGAGCACTTCTTCCCTTCTCCAATGCCGAACCGCTTCACAATACGATCAGCATACCCTTTCTGGCTAATGAGAACCCCGCACTCCTTCCTCTCCACTTCCAGACCGAGAAAGTGATGCAACTCTCCCAAGTCCTTCATCTCAAAGCGTATAGCAAGCTCAGCCCTGAGCCTTGCTACTTCCTCCTCCAAATTCACTGTGATGATCATATCATCCACATACAGCAGGACCAAGACTCGTAGCTCTCCCTTCTTCTTGACGAACAAGCTTGAATCCGATTTGGAAGCAAGGCATCCACAGAATTCCAAGTACTCTGCAATCTTCCCATACCACGCTCTAGGAGCTTGCTTCAACCCATAGAGATCCTTCCTGAGTTTGCAGACATAGTCCAGATGCTTTTTAGAGACAAACCTAAGCGGCTGATCCATGAAGATGTCCTTGTCAATCTCTCCGTAAAAAAGGCGTTCTTCACATCGAGTTGCCACAACCTCCATCCCTTGCTAGCAGCCAAGGCGATCACCACTCTTACAGAAGTCATCTTCGCAACTGGACTGAATGTCTCCTCATAGTCTTCTCCATACTACTGTGAGAATCTTCTAGCGACCAGGCGAGCCTTGAACCGATCAATGCTCCCATCAGCCTTCTTCTTCAACTTATACACCAACTTGCAAGTAACCGGAGTAATGCCATCAACCTTGTGCACAAGGTCCCAGGTTTCATTCTTCTTCAGAGCATCAATCTCTTCCTTCATGGCACCTTCCCACTCCTTCACTCTAGTGGCCTCGTTGAAGTTTGTAGGCTCTCGCTCATCCAGAGGACCTGCAAAGAAGCAGGAGACAAAGCTCATTGCATTCCCATCACAGTACCGAGCCGGTGGCTTAACCACCCTCTTCGATCTCCGAAGATTCGGCTCCTTGCTCACGGCTTCCGTTGCTTCTTCAGGCTCCACTCCTACCTGGGGCAAGCATTGAGCAGTGCTCCCCCTGCTTCCTGAGCCAGAAGGCTCAGCCTCGGAGTTCGAAGCAACAGGAGATGCTAGTGAAACAGCAAGCTCCTCTTCCAAGCCTTCAGCAGCCACCACTGGTGCTTCATCAACTTTGCTACTTCCGGTTATCTCCACTGAGCCACCTCAATATGACGTCAGCTCGTCAAAGACAACGTCTCTTGATATCACGAACTTCTTCGTCACAGGATCCATGCATTTCCATCCCTTCTTCCGCTCATCGTAGCCAACAAATACAAGTTTCCTTGCCTTCGCATCCAGCTTAGTCCGTGAAGCATCCGGGACATGCACATAGCAAGTTGAACCGAACACCCTAAGGTGTCCAACACTCGGCTTCTCCCTCAGCAACAGCTCAATAGGAGTCGTCATGTTGATAGGGCTGAGTGGCATCCGGTTGATAACATAAGCAGCACAAGACATTCCCTCCGCCCAAAAGGACCTTGGGATATCTTTCGCATGAAGCCAGCATTTGCAGGTTTCCGTCAGATGACGGATCTTCCGCTCCGCTACCCCATTTTGTTGTGGAGTGTGAGCACAAGTAAGCTCACGTTGGATCCCGTGCTTCCTGCAGAAGTTAGAAAACTCGGAGGAAACAAATTCACCCCCGTTATCAGTTCTAAGCTTCTTAATCCGCAAGCCAAGCCGGCCTTCTACCAACTCCTTGAACTCTACGAACAAACGAAAGGCTTCCGACTTCTCCTTTAAGAAGTACACCCAAGTATACCTTGAGTAGTCATCAACCAAGACAAGCATGTATCTGCTTCCACCAAGGCTGGTAGTAACCGTCGGTCCCATCAGGTCGCCATGAATACACTCCAATGGTTTCTTGCTCCTTGTTTGTGATTTATCAAACAGAAGGCGATGTGCCTTACCGTATTGACAGCCCGCACAAACATGCCCATCACCAAAGGAGGACAACTTTGGCAACCCCCTCACCAGACTTCTACTAGCCATCGCCTTCAGCTTGTCCATGCCAACATGCCCCAGCCGCTCATGCTAGATAGCAGCACTATCATTGGCCCTCATTCTATCAACATAAGCACTGGTGAAAAGAACAAACAAGTTCTTCACCCTCCTCCCAACATGAGCAACATCAGCCTTCACCGCTGATACGTTGCGAAGGAACCTCACGTCTGTTGGCCCAAACAGAACGTGATGCCCAGTGTCCACCGCATTGGTCACCGAGAAGAGTTTCTTCTTCATGCCCGGCATGTGATACACACTCCTCAACGTGAGTGTCCCCTGATCACTACCCAAAGACACGACCCCCTCTTTCTGTACTGTATAAACAGTATTATCAGCAGTGATAATAACTTCATTACCTGAGTAAGTCTACATGTAGGTGAACTTCGATTTGTCACCGGTGAGGTGATGACCACACCCGGAGTCCACGATCCACTCGCTGTTGAAGTCCTCAGCAGACAAGGACCGGACATAAGTGCCCGTCATGAAAGCTCCGCCCCATTATGCTTCTTCACTTCTCGAGCAAGCTTCCTCCTTTCCCGCAGCATGCCCAGGCTGCAGTTTGACCTTGCAGTCCCGCTTGAAGTGCCCTCGCTGATGACACCGGTAGCACTTCAGATTCTTCTTCCAGTACTTAGGAGTATTGCTCCTCTTCGGTGGATATAAAGTTGAAGTCTCCTTCTCACCAGCAACCTGCACCTTCTTCTTCTTCCCTTCCCATCCTTTCTTCTTGCCTGAGAAGAGAGCTTCGCTGCCTTCCTGATTCAAGTTCACTCCAGCCATCTGCCTTGCTAAGCTCTCCTGCGAGGCAAGCAGATTCTCCAGCTCTAGCAACGACGGCTGAGTAGCCCACCCTTGAACAGATGTTACAAAGGCCACATACTCCTTCCGCAAGCCGCGGATAATGTGCCTTTTCATCTTTGCCTCAGAGATAGGCTCATCAGGATCCAGTGCCGACAGCTCAGCACACAAGCTCTTCATCTTTAAGAAGTACTTGGAGATGGAAAGATCTCCCTGAGTTGCCCTGGCCAACTCATTCTCCAGGAACTGAAGCCGCGCCACATTCTTCCTATTGAACAACTCATCAATGGTTGTCCAAATATCAGCAGCCGACTCACACCCAACGATATGATCAAACAGTTCCGGAGACACGGCTCTCTTCAGAATGAACTCTGCCTTAGCATTTGTTCTTCTCCAGAGCCTAACCTGCTCAGCAGTACCGAAAGCAGCAGTGACTTCCTGCCTGTCGTCACCACCGACGACTTCCCACAGCTCCTCTCCAAGAAGATAACTCTTCATTCACGACTTCCACTTCTTGAAGTTAGTCGGCGTTAAGAGTTCAATGCCAAGACCCCTTGCAAAACTCCCTTCCATTGTAACACCTGTTGGCAACCTTTCAGAAGCTCCGAGCAACAACACATGTTGATCACCACTCAAACACTGAGTACCAACACTGGCTGACTTCTGCTCACGCAACTGAACCTCATGAACCTCCCTCTGATACCATATTAAATTTTCTCAACGTGGTCAGCAAGATAGCCCAAACGCCAAATTAATATCTTCGGAACTGTCCAGTTCGCACGTTGAACCAGCGGAAAACCCGAGGACCAGAGGTTACACCCAACAAACAATGGAAGCACCAACAGGTCTTTTATACATTCACTTCTTTACAATCCGAGGCATACATAGCGAGACATGATTTTGCTAGTATAACAGCTGTAAATAGAAAGCACCAAAAAACAAGCCGGGCGGACAGCACCGGAGTCCGCCGAGACCGCGAGGTCGCCGAGTCCGCTGAGCACGCCCAAGCTAAGCTGCAATCCGCCGAATAGCCACGGAGTCCACCGAAGCCGCGAGGCCGCGCGGACACACCATTATTCGTCTCCTGCTGAACCTGAACTGAGCAACACCCCTACCCGCCTGAAGCCGGCGGACAGGTTATTGCAGCTGGCAAGGATGAAACAGAACTGACAAGCCGCAGAGCGACCTCCTGCTGAGTCCGCAGAGACCGCACACTTCCAAGCACTTGACCGAAGTCACAGCCAAACTCCTGGCTCCTTGAAGCTATCCGCGCGACCTGCACACAGTAAACCGTCAGCCTGAAACAATCCGCACGGACTGACAAACACAGACCGCAGCTCCTTGCACACCCTAACTTACTGTTCACTCAAGTTACTTAGGTTACTGTAGATGTGCCAGGGGGGTCCTATTTATAGGCACGATGAGGAGTGTGGTCACCGCCCAAGAGATAGAGACACCGCCCCAGCCCGCGCAATTGCAAAACTCCGTCCGCCGAGTCCGCAAGAACTTAGCCGGATACCAAGGAAACCCGCCAGGAGCAAGGCAACCATTGACGAACCCTCTCCAGTCCGCCCAAGCTATGTAGACAAGGCATCAGCCCGCACAGCTCCAACCACTGCAGGACAGCAACCCCCTTCAATGGAAGTCCGCACCAACCCGAGGCAGTCCGCATGACTCACACCTCAATCCGCCACAAGTCCATGACCAAAGGCAGATAGCAACAGTCCGCCCGGTCACAGCGGACTTGGCGGATACTGCGGACACCATGGCCTTGGCACAAAGTGTGACCAAGTCCAAAACCATCAAAGGCCAATGCGAGCATGGCAAACGCAAACCCCCGTCCGCCAAACACCAAAGCACAGACCGCCAGCAGTCCGCAGGCTCCTCGCACTCCTGTCCAACGCAGCAGCCATCCCCGGACTCCAAAACCAGTCCGCCAATCGATCTCCATAGCAAATCGCCTGCTGTGCCACCAGAGCTCGACAAGGCCTCAGCCAAGCTCTAAGCCCAGTCCGCAACATCCCACACTGCGGACACTCCAGTCCGCAAGCTTCCCGCGAACATGAGCCAACCCGCCTATCATCACAAGCTTGCACCCGCGGCCACTAAGCAATGCACCAGTCCGCAAGCCTCCATCCGCTCAGGCTGCTCCTTGGCAAAGCCAATCATCAAACACCCTGTCCGCAGACACCAGGCCGCATAGTCCGCGGACTCCATGCAAACAAACCGCTCAGAATAGCTGGCTTTCAACTAGACCTACCACCAGGCCGCACATCCCAGTCCGCCCAGTCCGCCTAGTCCGCCAAAGCTATCCGCCACAGGCCGCTCGGCCTGTCCCGTCACCCACTTCCACTTCACAAATTTCAACAGATACGTGTGTGTACTTTCAAAACATCCTGGCTATCCAGCGCTTCAACTCCATGGTGTCCATGGGATCACCCAGGTAATCTTCGATCTCATCAGGGCGAGGAAGAGGCGAGAGGGGAGGTGGCGCGGGAGACCCCTCGGTACTCGACTCGAATTATATACCTGCACAGAAAAAGGAAAGGCGAAAGATCATAATTAAGGAACCGTAATATGTGTGAAGCGAAAAAGGCAGGATGAGTTCTTACACGGGATGCGAGGTTTTCCCACAATTCATGAAAGGTCTTCTCTCCTCATGGTTGCGGGGGAAGATTCCTCAGGCGAGTTAGGGCGTTGATGAGTTTGGTTGGTGACATCCGGAGGATTCGTGGGCATAGGGGAGTCGGTGAGGTTTCCCTGAAAGAGCATAGTCAATAGGCGAGATGCTAAGAGGAAAGAGAGGCAAGAGGAAGAACCCAGAATCACCTGTCTCTCCCCGGAAGGTGCGGGAGGAAGCTTATCAGCTGTTGAGGGTACCGAGGAGGTCCCTCCGGCCGAGAGGGCAGAGCCGACGGCCTTCGACTTCTTCGGGCGAGAGGATGAGGGCGCTGAGGATGGGGTGCGCCCCACAGGCAGCATCAGGGCAGCCACATTGGCTTTGTTTTGCTTGCCCACCACCGCGAGACGTTCACAAAAGCTCTGGTTGTGAGACATGTTGAGGGTGGGAGAGAAGCAGAAATGAGAAACGGGGGCATTCCCTGTTGAGGTGGGGGCTCATATTTATAGACTCCAGGGGTGGTCCCCGCCAATGATTCCTGCAAATGAATCCCAACAACCGCGAGCCTCGGTTGGACTTTCTTTCCGAGCTTGGGCCAACCTCGAAAAGAGCGGGGATTGTGTACAACCTAGGGCTCGCGGGAGGTCTTTCCCTTCTTTTGGGATCTGATGGTCCAGAGTTGCCTTTGCTTGTTAAGTCCGAGAATATGATTAGAAACCCTCATTCTTCTCCAAGGAATCTCTTTCTAAGATCTAGAGAGAGGGGTGAGCAAGGAAGAAGGTGAAGGAGAGATCCGGTGGTTGGAGAGGCTTCGGTGCTCCAAATCGCAAGCCGAGTCCAGATCCGTGGAGGAAAGATCGTTGCGAAGGTTTTCATCCGGCTAAGTTTCCATGGCTAGGAAGAGGGGTCGGAAGGTAACGAAACTTCTCCTCTTAGTTTTAGGATGCATGTTTTAGCATCTTTTATTTTCTATTTTTTGGGCACCAAACTCTCAAATGAGAGGTGTTTCGGTCGCCAAGGTTCAAGAGAAACTTCCGGGTCGATTGAGTCCGTCCCCGACATATTTTTGCATTAGAGATCCGCTCTGTTAGTGGATTAGGCATGGTGGGTGAAGCCGTAGTCGCGACCGTTAGTTCGACTCGGTGATGTTGCATACGAGCTTTAAGGATTCGTAGAGATCCGTTGCGACAAGATGTCGTTTGTGATGTTTGTGGTGTTTTCCCCTTTTTCTCGAGTGAGTACGTGTAGTCGGAACCGGACAAGGTTAGCTCCCCAATGGCGGTAGATGGTTTCCTTGGTGGACAAGGTTAGCTCCGCATTGGTGGTAGATGGTTTCCTTGGTACGCGGGAACATTGCAGTACGAATGAGGGACTAGGGTGGAATTGTCTTGGATTGTGATGTGCCAAGGCGTGGCTGTGTCTCTGTGGTCGGCTGGATATCCCGTGACGTGCACGCTATGTGTAGAGAGTGTCCCGACGAGACTAGTCCCCTTCTGTGAGACTGACGAGAATACCAAGCATGGGGCAAGCCCGGGCAATGAGGCCATGAGTGGGTGGGGTCCAGCAAGGCTTCTTAGAATCGGTCAGTTTGTGTTTGTTGGAATCCTGACATGAGAAGTCAGAGCTTGCAGGCAAGCCCAGGTCTAAGACCTTGAGCGGGTGGGGCCTTTGCAAGAGTTCCATGTGGAGGCTTGTGTGCCGTTGGGGGAATGTTAGTAACCCCTTTGTTTGAGGCTTTATGACAATGGGGAATTGATGAGTACCCATATGATGTGATGATGTGATGATGTGCTAGATGCATACGCGATAAGGTGTCTTGGGTGAAGCCCGAGTTTTTGCATACATGCTGCATAAGTAAGCCCTTTTCATTATATGCTCAACAATAGAGAACGTGTATGTTGTTTGAGACATCCAAGCTTGTTCATAGTGCCTTACTTGTTTATTTATATATTGAATACGAAGTGCTGACTTGCAGGTTGGAGGGGTTCCCCGGGGCCGGGAGGAGATGTGTTGGTTACACAGTTTGAGGTCAGCCTTTTCTGACCCACGTTACAATCAATCTTTTACAGGGCAAGGATCGCAAGCAGGAGCTAGCTCGCCGGTAAAAAGGGCCTAAGCCTCATGAAGTGTTACCGTTTTGCTGTAGCTCTACTTTTATGATATTGTATGGTTGATGCTCATGTTTTCCGGCTTGCATGCCGAGGTAGTCTAGGAGTGCTTATGCACATTTTTGACTGGTGTTATCATTTGAGTTTTGGAGTCACTCTTATTGTAAGGCCTTAAGGCCGCTTCGATACTCCTATTTGGTGTGAATAACTTCTAGTCTGTTTGCTTTTTCCGATGTGCTGTGGTTATGAGTTTTGAGATCGGGTACTTATATCATCTTATAATACTGAAGCTGTGGTGTCTGTATGTTGTGGGGCCCCGGCCGGACCCATATTATATGGTCATTACAGGGGAGGTGTTACATTTTAGTATCAGAGGGAGGTTAGTGCGTATCGAAGTTATCCACATAGGAGTAATGCGGGACCATGAGTGTCCTTATGTTTGAGTCTTGCGATTATAGACTGATCCCTTGCTTTCTTGCTTTTCTTAAGAGTGCAAGCAATGAGGCTGGTATGTCGAGACCAAGAGAAGAGCTTTCGGCGAGAAGCGCCACAGCTCAAGGTCCTTTGGGCATGGGTGTAAACCCGGCCGACTTATGCCGCATGCTCGCAGAAGCAATCGTGGCAGCCCAGGCTGCAGCAACAGATCAGGTAGCAACCCCTGCTACACTGGATACGGCGACGGCGGTGCCGAGTGGAGAAGCCAGGCGAGTAGAGCCTTTGGCAGAGAGGGTGGTTGTCGGGCGTGGAGACCGGCAGATGAAGTACTTTCTGAGCCTCCATCCCCCGACATTCAAGGGTGTCGGTACCCCGACTGATGCGGAGGACTGGTGGACACGGATTCAAGAGCTTTTGAGGGAGGTAGAGACGCTGGAAGAGAAGCAATCTGAATTTGCTGCCTTCATGTTGGAGGGAGACGTAAAGTTGTGGTGGGTGAGCCATAGCAACCGCCAATTTCCTGGGCGCACCCCATCGATGGAAGAATTTGGGGATGCATTTCTAAAGAGGTATATTCCCATTTCTACGAGGTTGGCCCTTCAGAGGCAATTTCTGCACTTGATACAGCGAGACAAGACGGTGAACGAGTATGTGCAGGAGTTCACCCGTTTGGGTCGATACGCGGGTACAACGATGGCGGATGATGTGGAGAGGGATAACCTCTTTTACTAGGGGCTGAGGGAGAATCTAAGGCAACCCCTCATTGCCATGAAGAGAGCTTGTTTTAACGTGCTTGTTGAGGCCACCAGGATGTTGGAGAGTGATCTAGAGCAAAGCCAACGCCGCAAGGGTTTTACACCCAAGCAAGGAGAAGGGAAGCCTTCTCTATCCTAAGGAAAGTCGGAAGGGAATAGATGGAGGAAGAAGCCCCACCCGTACAAGTCTGGTGAGAAAAGCAAGTGGACGTCCGGAGGGTCTCACTCCAAGGGGCCAATGACATGCTTCAACTATGGTAAGGTGGGGCACATAGCTCGTTTTTGTAACCAAGGGGGTGCGGAGCAGGAGACAAGGCAGGAGAAGACTGTGCGCTCCAGCCCAGTGCTGCAGAGAAAGGGAAGATGGCGGAGTCGAGCGCTTCTCGGTTCCAACCGGTGCAACCAAGGGCTTACAACCTTGGATAGCAAGAAGCGGTCCGCCAACCCGACGTGGTGACAGGTATGAGGAAGTTTAAGTTTAACCTTGCGCTCATACGTTTAGACCATTATTGTTGATGTCTATGTTGTAGGCTTTGTGTTGGTTTCCGGTTACCCCGCTAGAGTACTGTTTGATATGGGAGCGTCGCACTACTTTCTTGCGGAAAGCTTCGTCCGTAGGATTGGAGTTGAGTCTTTTTTGGCGGACGCGGAACTGAAGGTGTGCATGCCCAATGGGTCATCCATGACCACCGAAAAGAAAGGGTGCATTGGTTGGGAGCTAAGCGGAGTTAACTTCGTGTTGATAGCAGCGGTCTTACCGTTGGTCGAGTTTGATGTGATTTTGGAAATGGACTGGCTAGAGGAGCAACGTGCCAGTATTAATTGCCTATCCAAGGTGGTGACCCTAAGAGGCGAAGGGCAGACGGAGGTCAAATTTGAGGGCCTTAATGGAGTGGCTTGTTCTCTGATTTCGGCCTTGTAGTTGGCGCGGGCAGTTAGCCAGGGTGGAGTAGCGCTTGTAGCATTATTGGAGGTTCTCCTTTCCAGGTTATCGCTTGGGGAAGTGCCAGTGGTGGCTGAGTTCGAGGATGTATTCCCGGATGAACTTCCTGGAGCGCCTCCTCGATGGGAGATCGATTTCTCGATTGAGTTAGTACCGGAGGCTTGACCGGTGTCACGTCCTCCATTTAGGATGGCACCAAAGGAGTTGGCTGAACTGAAGATACAGTTGCAGGAACTGTTGGAGCAGGGGTATATCAGACTTAGTTCTTCACCGTGGAGCGCGCCGGTGTTGTTTGTAAAGAAGAAAGCCGGTAGTATACGGCTATGCATAGACTATCGAGAGCTGAATAAATTGACTGTCAAGAATAAATATCCGATCCCTCGGATAGACGACCTGTTCGACCAGTTGGTGGGGTCGGTAGTGTATTCAAAGTTGGACCTGAAGTCAGGATACAATTAATTGCGGATTCGGGATGAGGACATACCCAAGACAGCGTTTGGCACGAGGTATGGACACTTCGAGTTCTCGGTGATACTGTTTGGGCTGACGAACGCACCATCTATATTCATGTATTTGATGAATCGAGTATTTCGAAAATACTTGGACTCTTTTGTAGATGTCTTTATTGACGACATCTTGGTGTATTCCAAATCGGAAGTGGAGCATGAGACTCACTTGAGAATGATCTTGCAAGTGTTGAGGGAGAACCAGTTGTATGCAAAGTTCTCGAAGTGCGAGTTCTGGTTGGAGAAGGTGGCATTTTTGGGCCACGTGATTAGTGGGGATGGGGTGGCGGTAGATCCAACAAAGGTGGAAGCCATCAGAGTTTGGCCAATTTTAAGAACCGTGGTGGAAGTCCGAAGTTTTCTTGGACTAGCCGGGTATTATAGGAGATTCGTGGAAAACGTTTTGCGGATAGCTCTACCCCTCACCTCACTCACTCGTAAAGACCAGAAGTTTGTGTGGACTCAAGAGTGCAGTCAGGCATTCGAGGCGCTAAAGGAAAGACTGATGACAGCTCCAATCCTAATTCTATCGAAAGAGACTGAAGGATTTCAGATCTTCAGTGACGCATCGGGGTGCGGTTTGGGTTGCATGTTGGTGCAACATGGCAGAGTAATATCCTTTGGATCTAGGCAGCTGAAGCCCCATGAGAGGAATTACCCCGTCCATGACTTGGAGTTGGCGGTGGTAATTTCCGCGTTGAAAATATGGCGACACTATGTCTATGGTGAGAAGGTAGAGATCTTTACGGATCATAAAAGCCTGAAGTATCTCTTAGATCAGAAGGACTTGAATATGCGGCAGCGCAGGTGGGTTGAGTTCCATGGAGACTATGAGGTGGCGATCCAGTATACGTCGGGTAAGGCCAATGTGGTGGCTGATGCATTAAGTAGAAAATACTCTGGGCAAGGGAATTGGATTGATGCTCATGATGAGCGGTTGGTGCGGGAATGGGAGTCCCTCGGCTTGGAGTGCGTAGCAAGAGGCAAGGCTAGCGTGGCTCGATTAAACTGGATTGAAGTGCAGAACGACTTGTCCGATCGTATTTGGGAAGCGACTCGTTTGGATGTGGAGATTCAATAATTCATGGTGGAAGCTCAAAAAGGCGAGAGCAGCGCCTGGGAGATGATTGACGGGATTCTGAGGAAGGACGGAAGGATTTGTGTACCGCAGTTTGGCAAGCTCCGTGAGGAGTTGATGTTTGAGGCTCACTTTATAAAGTACTCCATTCATCCGGGCAGTACAAAGATGCACTTGGATATGAAGAGATCCTTTTGGTGGCCTGGACTGAAGCAGGACGTAGCTTTACACGTGAATCGATGTCAAACTTGTGCCTTGGTGAAGGCCGATTGTCAGAAGCCGGGCGGTTTCCTGAAGCCTCTTCCAATCCCCGAGTGGAAATTCGATGACGTCTCCATGGATTTTATGCATGGGTTACCTAGATCACAGCAGGGTAACGGCGCGATTTGGGTGATTGTGGATCGCTTAACCAAAGTGGCTCACTTCATCCCAAACCGGAAGGAGGACAGCGTGGAGAAGCTGATGGAGTTGTATGTTCACAACATTGTGCGGCTACATGGGATCCCTTAAAGTATAGTCAGCGATCGTGACGGACGTTTCACGTCCAAGGACTGGAGGTTAGTTCAGAAGAGTCTGGGCACGAAGCTAAAGTTCAGTACAACTTTCCATCCTCAAACTGACGGGCAAAATGAAAGAACGAACCGTACTATGGAGGATATGCTGAGGATGTGTATTCTTGACTTCGACAAGAAATGGGAGGATCACCTCTTCATGGTGGAGTTCGCATATAACAACAGTTACCAAACAAGTATAAAGATGGCGCCATACGAAGCTTTGTATGGAAGGCGGTGTCGAACACCGATGTCATGGGCAGAGGCGGGAGACACCAAACTATTGGGAAGAGAAGTGGTGATAGATGCTTGTGAGTTGGTACGGACCATTCAATAGCGCATGAAGGTGGCTCAAGATCGGCAAGCAAAATATTTTAATGCGCGCCACAGTAGTTGAAGTTCGTGATAGGCGATTGGGTCTATTTGAAGATCAAGCCGTTCAAAGGCGTTTCACGGGTTCGCGGACTCAAGAAATTGAGTCCAAGGTTTTTGGGACCTTCTGAAGTTGTTGAACGGGTGGGAGAAGCAGCGTACCAGTTGGCGTTGTCCGCAGAGTTGAGCGGACTGCACGACGTCTTCCATGTTTCCGTCTTGAGGAAAGCCTTAGTAGAGGCTAGTGTGGTGATCTAATCGGCATCGGTGACGATAGAGGAAGACTTGAGGATGCGAGTCCGTCCAATTTCTATAGAGGACTCAGAAGTTCGGTAGTTGCGAAACAAAGAGGTCAAATTCGTAAAAGTCCGATCGGACAACTGCGGCCGTGAGGAGCTATCTTGGGAATGAGAACAAACTATGTTGGAGGAATATCCAGAGTTTTTTCGTTCAAGTATCATTTAAATGTTGTGTACCTCTTCTTGTTTTTTTTATAATTTCGGGACGAAATTATTTTAAGGGGGAGAGAGTTGTAATGCCCCAAAATTTGAAAGAAGGACGAGCAGAACCGAGGGCCAAGTGGGTCTTGGTGAGGGTCACACGGCCTAGGACAAGGGCGTGTCCATGGCCGTGTCGTACCAGGTTCGTCGAGAGCCTGGGGAGTCGACGATTTTTCGCACCATTCATCGACTAGTGGGGGACACGCCCTCCGACACGGGCGTGTCGGAGCCCATGTCGCAGGCATGTTCTCTTAGGTGTTAACATTTTGGTGTCGACACTTTGGTGTCGACACAGAGGTGTCGACACGGTGGTGTCGACACAGTTGTGTCGACACAATGGAGGTGTCAACACAGGCAGGGAACACGGCCTTGGACACGGGCGTGTTCATGGCCGTGTCCTTCTCGGATTGAGAGTCGGGATATGTGAGGGGTTGGACACGGCCTGGAGCCCAGGAGTGTTCAGGTTGGACACGACCGTATCAAAAGTGACACGGGCGTGTCAAGGACCCGTGTCCTGTTTTGGGTGCGACGCTTTCGGCGTCGATTGGGGAACACGGCCTTGGACACGGGCGTGTCACAAGCCGTGTTCGGGCCAGGTGTTTTGTTTTTCAGTTCGGATCGTGGCCGTTCTTTCCCTTCTTTTGAGATCTGATGGTCCAGGGTTGCCCTTGCTTGTTAAGTCCGAGAATATGATTAGAAACCCTCATTCTTCTCCAAGGAATATCTTTCGAAGATCTAGAGAGAGGGGAGAGCATGGAAGAAGGTGAAGGAGAGATCCGGTGGTTGGAGAGGCTTCGGTGCTCCAAATCGCGAGCCGAGTCCAGATCCGTGGAGGCAAGATTGTTACTAAGGTTTTCACCCAGCTAAGTTTCCATGGCTAAGAAGATGGGTCGGAAGGTAACGACACTTCTCCTCTTGGTTTTAGGATGCATATTTTAGCATCTTTTATTTTCTAGTTTTTGGGCACCAAAATCTCAAATTAGAGGAGTTTGGGTCGCCATGGTTCAAGAGAAACCTCCGGGTCGAGTGAGTCCGTCCCCGACATATTTTTGCATTAAAGATCCGCTCTGTTAGTGGATTAGGCATGGTGGGTGAAGCCGTAGTCGCGACCGTTAGTCCGACTCGGTGATGTTGCATACGAGCTTTAAGGATTCGTAGAGATCCGTTGCGGCAAGATGTCGTTTGTGATGTTTGTGGTGTTTTCCCCTTTTTCTCGAGTTAGTACGTGTAGTCGGAACCGGACAAGGTTAGCTCCCCAATGACGGTAGATGGTTTCACTGGTGAACAAGGTTAGCTCTACATTGGTGGTAGATGGTTTCCTTGGTGCATGGGAACGCTGCAGTACGAATGAGGGACTAGGGTGGAATTGTCTTGGATTGTGATGTGCCAAGGCATGGCTGTGTCTCTGTGGTTGGCTGGCTATCCCGTGACGTGCACGTCATGTGTGGAGAGTGTCCCGGCGATACTACTCCCCTTCTGTGAGACTGACGAGAATGCCAAGCATGGGGCAAGCCCGGGCAATGAGGCCATGAGCGGGTGGGGTCCAGCAAGGCTTCTTAGAATCAGTCAGTATGTGTTTGTTGGAATCCTGACATGAGAAGTCAGAGCTTGTAGGCAATCCCAGGTCTAATACCTTGTGTTGGAACACCCTATTACTAATTTGGGTCAGGATCATTATGTCTCTTAGGAACCTGTTTTGACCTCATTGTATAGATCTAAAGGTCAATTAGAATTGAGTCTAAGGGTTAGTAGTTAGGTTTGGAAGCTGCCCTCAAGACCAAGGTTTTTCAGTCTGGAAACTAAGTCTTTTCGTCGAGCTCAGTACAACGAATCATCGAACTCCATTCGACGATCGTTGAGCTCACTTAGACGGATCGTCGAACTCCATTCGACGATCGCTGAGCTCAACTTCAACAAGTCATCAAACTCCATTCGACGATCTTTGAGCTCAGTTCGACGATCTTGACTCTAGTTTGGTTCTTTATCTCTGAGCTCAGTTCGACGATAGTTGAGCTTAGATCGACGATCTCTGCTTCTGTCGAAGTCCAAATCTCTGAGCTTAGATCGACGATAGTGGAGCTCAGTTCGACGTTTTTCTGAAGAGTTCAACGATTTTCAATATTCAAATTTGGACAGCTGTGGAATTACTGTCAGCATTTAATTCAGAGATCTTGTAGCTGTTTTCATTTATTCTGGAGAAAGTTTCAAGGAATTATCAAGGAATGTTTTTATTGGACTTTCCTCCAGAAGACAATTACAGTTAAGGAAGTCATTTAATGACAGGCCAACGACTATCTTGACAGTGGATCATTTCTATTCAGACATCAAGAGAATAAAAGACAAGATTTTTCAGAACTGAAAAAAGAAGAACAAAGGAGAGACACAGATTCTGAAATATTCATTCTCTGCAAAAACTTCTTCTGCAACAACTCTTACCACATCAACATCAATTACACAAGAGAAAGAGAAAGAGTTGCAGACATTCTCTGTCTCAAGAATTCATACAGAACACATCAACAAAGGAGATCAATCATCTGAAATTTTCATATCTCTTTTTCAAGTGTTCAAGGTCATCATCATTCAAGACTCCAGACACCTCACATTTCAGTTGTTGCTGAAATCATCATTTGCTGGAGATCAATTTTCTGAAGGCCTATCACCCTACTGCAAAGCTTTACTTCCTGAACAACTACAGATCTCAGGGGGAGCTTTGACAACATCCACAATCTTCTCTCTGACTGTTGACAGAGAAGATCTTCTTATCCCTCTCTCTCTCTCTGCTGTAAAGGGTTTTTCAAACTCCCTTCAAAAGTTTGTGTGTGGTTTTTGAGCACCTTATCAAAAGCTCATTGGTAGCAAGACACCTGATCAAAAAATCTAGTTTGGTTTTTGAGCACCTTATCAAAATCTCATTAGTGCCCAAGACACCTGATCAACTCATCCTGCAGTGGATTCCTACCTAGGGTGGTAGAAGAGTGGATGTACCCAGGTTGATTGGGGAACCACTATAGCTCCTTGTGTCTTCTGGTTGCTTGTTTTTCTTTTTGTTTCTGGCTGTGGTTTGTGACTAGGTTGCTCTGTGATTAGATTTACTCTTTATTATTTGCTTCCCTGTTCACATTAGAATAAAACAATTGTAGTAAAAGTTTTTAGCAAGCACCATACTCTATTCACCCCTCTCTAGAGTATATCAGATCTAACTCACACTTTCAATCGGTATCAGAGGGAGGTTGGTTAAAAATACCACATCTCAGTGGTTGCACAGGCTAACACCTGAACCCAAAGATTCCTATAGTTAGATCTACTTGTTGTAGATTTTGTTATTAGAATTATTTCCTCACAAATCATGGCCCAAAACAAAGATTATGCTAGCACCAGACCTCCAATGTGCAATCTATCCAAGTTTGCACTTTGGAAGGCAAGGATTAGACTCTACATGAATTCTATTGATGAGGACATTTTTAATTCTGTTTTGATAGTGTGTCCAAGACCTCCAGAGAACACAAGCACAAATGCTATTCCACCTCCCTCGGAAACAGATGCAGAGATCAAGAAGTGGAAGGTAGCAGATGCAAAGGCTATGAACATCTTAGCCCAGACTATGTCTGATGACATTTTCCAAAAGGTGGCTGAATGTAATTCAACAAAGGAGATCTGGGACAAGCTATCTGAAATAGTCTCAGGATCAGCTGATGAAAGAAAGGACAAGAGATCCCACCTCATATCCCAATATGAGAATTTCAAGAAAGGAGAAACTGAGTCAGTAGGAGATATGTACAACAGACTCAGTCTTATAGTCAATGAGCTGAAAACCTTGGACAAGGAGATCTCATTGACTGAGCTAAATGACAAAATCCTAATGTGCTTCCCAAGCACTTGGGACTCAAGAATCTGCCAATCAAGGATGCCAGAAGTCTCAATGAGATCACCACAGAAGCTCTATTGGGCAAGCTCAAGTCTTATGAGCTTCTCATCAAAAATAGAGAAGAAGAGCAGAAGGCTGCCTCACCAGCCACAAGAAAAGAAAAGTCTATAGCTTTCAAAGCCACTGAAGATCAGCCTGAAGATAAAATCCCAAGAAATGATGAGATACCTAGTCTATTGGCTAAAAGATTTTACAAGATGGCCAGAAAGGACTTCAGGAAGATATCATACAAAGATCATGACAAGCCAAGGTATGATAAATCAAACAATAAAGAAATTGTCTGCTTTGGTTGCAGGAAACCAGGCCACATTGTGCCTGACTATCCAGAGAACAAAAACAAGGACAGAAAGGATAAGAGAGAAAGAAGAAAAGATAAGGACTTCAAGAAGAATATCAATGGCAAACCCTCCTCAAATAAGAGCAAACACACAAGGAAGGGATTTGTTGCAGAATCTTGGAGTGAGACTGAAGATGAATCAGAAGCTTCATCCAGCTCAAGTGATGATGAGGATGATGCTGAAGAGAAGGAGTTCTGCATAATGGCAATCAATGCCTCTCAACACAATTCAGATGCAGAAGAGTCAGAGTTAGACTCAGAAACTCAACCTGAAGAAGACCAGGTAATAGACTCATTTGATTTCAATTCTGAGGACTTTAAGTATGAATTTAAAGCACTGTGCTTAGACTTATTAAAATCTGAGAAGGAAATTATCTCTGTCAGAAATCAATTGTCTGAACACAGTCCCTTAAAATCAGAAAACCTCAAACTCTCTGAGGAGTTGGAGTACTGTAGGGAGCAGATAGCTTCACTGAAAAGTGAGCTATCAGAGGCCAAAAAGCTTGAAGAATCCCTTAATGGGAGAAGCATCAAGCTAATGGATATCACAAGCACAGTGAACTCCAAATTCAATAGTACACTGGGCTTGGGTGCTTCATCCAGCCAACCTATAGTACTAACAACCCCAATCAAATTTATCTCTGATAAAGGGAAGGGAGTTGTAGAGGTAGCTAGGAAAAATTCTGATCTGCCTAAGAAAACCAAGTTCCAGCAAAAATCGTCGAACGGAGCTCGATGTTCGCCGAACGCAGATCGACGATCTCAGGCAAAATCGTCGAACTCAGGTCGACGATCTCTAATTCCTGAACTCTGCCACAGTCGACCGTCGAATGGAGCTCGACGATCTGACCCAAGATCGTCGAATGCAGCTCAACGATCGTCGAACAGAGATCAGAGCTTTGGAAATTCTTTCAAGGGTAAATCAACATCCAATCCTAGGGGTCCCTCATCTCAAAGATTTAACCCTTATACTGAATGGATAATACCTCCAAGGAGATATCATCCTGAAGGTTATAAGAGTCAACCAGGGATGTCATTAATTTCTAAGTTTAAAGGTTATCAACCTAGGCCCAAGGTAAACTGGGTCAAAAACAAGTGAATTATTTTATGTGCAGGTGAAGACTTATCCAACATCAAATCAGCAATGGTATTTGGATAGTGGGTGCTCAAAGCACATGACAGGAAGCAAGGACAATCTCACATCCTTTAAAGCCAAGCTTGGACCCAAAGTCATATTTGGTGATTCAAACATTGGACAAACTAAAGGATATGGTGCAGTCCAGATTGGCACAGTCACATTCAAGAAGGTAGCCTATGTGGAAGGACTGAAGCACAATTTGATCAGTATCAGTCAGCTATGTGATGAAGGCTACCAGGTGACTTTCAGCAAAGCCTTATGCAAGATCAAGTCAGAGGACAACACAACTGTGTTGACAGGTAAAAGGAAAGGTAACATCTACTTAGTAGATTTTCTTTGAACAGATGCAGACATTTGCCTGTTTAATTCTGTTAGTAGACCTAATGTTTTATGGCATAAGAGACTAGGGCATATAAACCTTAGAACCATTGCTAGGCTATCCAATGACAACCTTGTTAGAGGACTACCTTCTGGCTCCTACAAGCAGGAAGGACTCTGCAGGGCTTGTCAATTAGGCAAGCAAACTAAAAATAGTTTCAAGTAATTTAATAAGAGTGATTCACCTAGGATTTTGTATCTGTTACACATGGATCTTTTTGGACCCATTACAGTATAAAGCTTAGGAGAGAAATCTTACACTTTAGTAGTTGTAGATGACTTCTCAAGAATCACATGGGTGTTCTTTCTGAGGAAGAAGTCTGATAACTTTAAGTGTTTGACAGAGTTTCTCAAATGCATACAGACTGAGTTCAATACTCACATTGCCCTGATCAGAAGTGATCATGGGACAGAGTTTGATTCTCTTCTTATGCAAGAGTTCTGTCAAAGTGAAGGGATCAGACACACTTTCTCAGCTCCTAGAACTTCTCAACAAAATGGGGTAGCTGAAAGGAAAAATAGAACCCTTATTGAATCTGCCACTACATTGTTGTCAGATGCTCACCTTCATCTATCCTTTTGGGCAGAGGCAGTGAACACCTCCAACTATGTGCTGAACAAAATTTTAATACATAAACTGAAGAGCAAGACTCCCTATGAATTACTCAAAGGGAAGAAACATAAAATAGTTTATTTTAGAATTTTTGGTTGTATTTGCTATATACACAATAATGACAAGAAGTATTTAGCAAAATTTCAAGCTAAAACAGATGAAGGAGTGTTTCTGGGATACTCCATGATCAGTAAGGCTTATAGGGTTTATAATAAATTAACTCTTAAAATTGAAGAATCTGTTCACATATCTTTTGATGAAACTAATATGTCTTTCAAGGAGAAGAACACTTCTACCATAGAACCTTTGCAGGTACATTCTCTTGCTGAAGACTTGGACAGATTACAAATTACTCAAAAGGATGAAAACAGTGAAGATGAAGAAGAAATTCAACATCATGAAGAGAAACCTCTTGAAGAGCCAGTTGTTGTACCACAAGAGGAAACAACAACACAGGTTGGTGAACAATCAACACCCCCTGTTGATTTAGTAATATCAAGAGACCATCCAATTTCCCAAGTAATTGGAGACATCTCAGCTGGTGTGCAAACCAGAAATCAGGTAAACCAAAACCTGTTGCACACTTTCTTCCTATCTCAAATTGAACCTCAATCCATTCAAGATGCAGAGCAAGATCCATACTGGATCATTGCAATGCAAGAAGTGTTGCATCAATTTGAGAGGAACAAAGTTTGGCAACTAGTACCAAAGCCTAAGGATCACTCCATTGTTGGAACAAAGTGGGTGTTCAAAAACAAATTGGATGATCAAGGAGTAATTGTAAGGAACAAGGCAAGGCTAGTTGCTCAAGGGTACTCTCAAGAAGAAGGTATAGATTATGATCAGACTTTTGCAACAGTTGCAAGGTTGGAGGCCATAAGGATCTTCTTAGCATATACAGCACACAAAGGCTTCAAAGTATACCAGATGGATGTAAAGAGTGTCTTTCTCAATGGAGACATCAAAGAAGAAGTCTATGTTAGACAACCTTCAGGTTTTATCTCTCTAACCCATCATGATTATGTTTTCAAATTGAATAAAGCATTATATGGTCTCAAGCAAGCTCCTAGAGCATGCTATGAGACCCTAGCATGCTTTCTCCTGAAAAATGAATTTATAAGGGGTAGAGTAGACCAAACTCTTTTTATTAGAACCCATAAGTCCCATACCCTACTAGTACAGATTTATGTAGATGATATTATCTTTGGTTCTACTGATTCAAATTTGTGCAGAAGATTTTCCAATCTAATTCACTCTAAATTTGAAATGAGTAGCATGGATGAGCTATCCTTCTTTCTAGGATTGCAAGTCAAACAACATGCTGAAGGCATATTCATTTCTAAAACCAAGTATGCAAAATAATTGGTCAAGAAATTTGGTATGTCTGAAACATCTTGTATGAAAACACCTATGTCTACTAATGTTGTATTGGATGCTGATGAACATGGGAAACCTGTTGATCAGACAACATATAGAGCAATGATTGGCTCTTTACTGTACCTTACAGCTAGTAGACCTGACATAATGTTTGATACATGCATATGTACTAGATTCCAAGTGAGTCCTAGAGAGTCACACCTAACATTAGTTAAAAGGATTCTCAGGTATGTTAAAAGTTGTCCAAATCTAGGTCTCTGGTATCCAAAAGATTCAGCATTTGACTTAACTGGATTTTCTGATGCTGATTATGCTGGATGCAGAATTGATAGAAAAAGCACCAGTGGAACTTGTCAGTTTCTTGGTGACAGACTTGTCTCTTGGTTTTGCAAGAAACAGACATCTGTGTCAACTTCAACTGCTGAAGCTGAATATATGGCTGCATATAGTTGTTGTTCATAAATATTGTGGATTCAAAACCAACTCCTAGACTATGGCTACAACTTAGAGAAGTCTAAAATCTTTTGTGATAATACCAGTGCTATTTCTATAGCTCAAAATCCAGTCCTCCATAGTAGGACAAAACACATAGAAATTAGGCATCACTTTTTAAGGGATAATGTTGAGAAAAATAAAATTGAACTTCAATATATCCCAACAGATTTGCAAAGGGGAGATATTTTCACCAAACCATTAGATGAAAAGAATCACACCTTCTTCCTAAATCAGTTAGGAATGTTAGATGGAGGAAGCTTAAAATAATTTCCAAGATTTTAAAACTATAAAAATTACCAAGACTAGGCAAACTTCTCAATTTTTCTAGTGTCTAGAGTGTTTCTGGTCTCTGAACTGCGCTCGACGATTTTCCCCCCGATCGTCGAACGGAGATCGACGCTTTCCGAAATCGTCGACCAGAGTTCAGCGCTTCTCAGATAGTGCTCAACTATCTCTCCAGGTCAACGATCGTCGAACGTCGCTCGACGATTTTGTTTTTTGAACTATCGTCGAACGGAGCTCGACGCTCTCCAATATCATCGAATGGAGCTCGACGCTCTCCAATATCGTCGAATGGAGATCGACGATATTGAAGACCTTTCAGATTCCTTTAGAAGCCCGGATCGTCGAACTGAGTTCAATGATCTTTCCTTTTCTGCGTCGAACCCTAATATAAAATTCATTTTTCGGCCGTCGTTCTCCTTTTGCGCTTTCAATCTCTCTACAAATTTTCTATTTCCCTCCAACAATCTCTACACTTGGTCGTTTGGTTGGTTATTTTTTGCAGGAAACCATGGCCGTCTCCGTCGCCGTTCTGGCCGCCATGAAATTTGATGCAGGTTTCGATATTGATATGGATTCTTTCAGCACCAGTGATCAGGTTTTCCAAGACATTCTAGAACTTTTCAAGGTGCAAAAATTAGTTACTATCATGTCCACCAGAATCAAGTTGCCTGCTGATGAAATCAAGGAGTGGGTATATACTGCCCGCAACCAAGACCAAAATACAGTGATTGGATCAATTTCTGGAACCCAGGTACCTCTGACACCTACTATTCTGACAGAGGCTTTTCAATTAAATTCTGGAAGAGATTCTACTGAAATGTCTGGAGAAGAATTTTCTACTATGCTTGAAAGAATGGGTCATTCTGATGAAAACCCTAGCAAGCTGCTGAAAAAGAATTTGGCTGTTGAGTACAGGTTTTTAGCTGATGTTTTGGGAAAAGTTCTGTTGGCCAAACATTCAGCCCATGATACCATCTCTAGGTATCATCTGTGTTTGATGGGTGCTTTAGTGGATAAGAAACAATTAAAGTGGAGAGAGATCTACTTTGATCTGATTAAGAAGAAGATAAATAAGAATTTTGTGAATTATGGAAGGATACTAGGGCTGTTTCTCCAAAATAGATGCCCTGCCCTGCTTGTATCAACTGGGATGCACATCAATGCCTCTAAGAGGCTCTCTTGTGCCCTCTTTGGCAAGTGGGACAGACAGATTGTGAAGCCTAGCAGGCCCTCTGCAGCTGCAACTTCAGGCACAAGGACTGTTACAGTCTCTTCCCCTCAAGTCTCTGCCCCTGCAGAAGACTTGCCTGCATCTTCTCCTCCTCCTCCACCTCCTTTTTCATCTCCACCAGTCACCTCCACCATTCAAATTTCATCCACCATCATTATTTCCAGCCCATCTCCAACTTCAATTTCTCCACCACCACCTCAAACAGCAGAACTACTCCATCCTCTACATCACTACCCTCAACCAGATCTTGACACATCCTCTCAACTTCCATCCTTCACACTTCTAGATGATTCCTTTATGGATGATTCACCTTCATCCCCTCCTGATCTACCCTCTTCATCCACATCATATCAACAATTGCTCCAAGACATCATTGCTCAACCCTCCTTCACACCTTCTATTTCCATTCCACTTTCTTCCATTTCAACAATCCCCACACCTCAACCTTCCTTTGCCCCATACACCAGTTCTCCACCAACATCTCCAGCTGCTCCACCATCTTTCTCTACCTCTGAACAAGTCCCTACTGAGCATGTAGATATTCCAGCCTTAGCAGACAGTCTGTGTGAGCTGATAGCTCCCAGGCTATCACTCTTGTTGGAGACCTCCTTGGATCCACTTCTATAGTCAGTTGCAGACCTTTCTGCCAGGCTCTCTTCTCTCCTTCCTCAAGCAATCCCTTCCTTTGGGTGCCTTGATCCAGCTGTCTCTGAATCTAGGCAGGGGGAGATGCCTCATGAAGGTGTTAGATTGCCTGCTGCTGCTGCTGCTGCTATTTCCTCAGTTCAAGTTGCTGTCTCTTCAACTCAAGCTCCAGCCTCAACACCACAGGTTGCAGTTTTCTCAGTGGACCTCAGGTCCCTTTTATCAGAGTTTGATTATATTTACTTCAGCTGTCTTCCAGAGCAGAATGCAGTCCAGCCATCTGAGGATCTCTCCAAGGCCATTGTGCCCTTTTCCAGCTATGACACCAGTCTCATTAATTCTTTTATAAAGTCCCTTTCTGCTGCTGCCCCTGCTATTTCTATTGCTGTTGAAAGTACTGATGCTGCTCCTACTGCTACAAATGTTGTTGTGTCTGACACTTCTGATACTGCTGATGAGTTAGTCTCTAAGGATATACTTATGACAGAGGCATTTGATCTTGAGCCTATTGTCATTACTAATGATATTGTTCTTACTGAAACTATTGTATCTGAAAGTATTGTTTCTGAAACTGCTGATGTTGCCCCTGCTGATGTTCTTGTATCTGAAACTGTTATCACTGAATCTGCTGCTGCCCCAGTTACTGCTGTTACTACTGCTGTTGTATCTTCTGAGAGTGTTGCTCCTGAAAGTTCTGTATCTGCTGTATCTACTGCTGCTGCCACAACTGCTGTCACTACTGTTTCATCTGCTCAATCACAACTTCAAAAAGACTACCTTAAAAAGATTGATGCTTTATATGATGATCAAAGCTCAGAAAGTGATCAGTTCAGAACTGATTCTGATGATTCCTCAGCTACTATAGCAAGGAAAAGAAAAGCAAGAAGCAAGGCAATGAAAAGAGTTCCTCCAGCTAAAGTCAAAGACACAAATGACATACCTTATTACATTCTGCATGACTGCCCTATAACAGAACATTGGATGCAATACTCCAAGAATTAATTAAAGGCTATGAAAAATAAAAGAAAATATGACAAAGGTTCCTCTCAGTTTCATCATCCTCCTCCTCCTCCTTCACCTGGTGCAGGTGCAAGTGGGAGCTCTGCATCTCATCCCTCTGCCAGAAGTCAAACCCCCTATCAGCCTCAAGGAAGATCTTAACATAAGGGAAGCCAATCCAGAGGCTATCAGTCAAGGAGAGGAAGCTACAGAGGCAACCAAAGAGAACTTCAAGTCTATTCAAAAGGTTATTCCAGACAGCATCCATACTCAAGGGAAGGACTAGGTTCATCTGATACTACTTCAGGTCCATTTCCCTACAAGCTTAAAGAATTAGTCTCCTCCAGAGCTCCTCCAGACAATCTCCCTAACAGATATGAGCCTCCAGTGCCATATGAAGATCCAGAAAACAATCCAACTTCTTGGACAGCCAGGATGAAAGAGTTAGCTGCTCTGGACCAGATCAAGAAAGCCAGAGAGCAAGGCAAAGACACCTCCAGCATTACTACCTTGTCAGAACAAAGGAAAAAGGAACTGGAAAGATACTCTTCTAGCAAGTTCTTTGATTCTGAAAGCTACATGAAGCTGCACCCTGAAGCTGCAGTACCAAGGCCAAAACAACAAACATCTCTAGGTGCAGCTGATGACAGAAGATCAAAGAAGGAAGCTCTTAATCCAAATAGATAAATTAAACTTATAAAGAGCAAAGAAAAGGAGTAATTCTGTAAGGTGACAATATACTCTGTTTTCTGATCTATCTGAGTTATGTCTGTGATTCTGCAATGCTTTGTTTGTTGCATTTCTGTATTGTTGCTTTGGATGTTGCTTTTATTTTCTCAAATGTCTGTAAATAGTAATCCTAACCCAAATAGGGGGAGATTGTTGGAACACACTATTACTAATTTGGGTCAGGATCACTATGTCTATTAGGAACCTGTTTTGACCTCATTGTATAGATCTAAAGGTCAATTAGAATTGAGTCTAAGGGTTAGTAGTTAGGTTTGGAAGCTGTCCTCAAGACCAAGGTTTTTTAGTCTGGAAACTAAGTCATTTCGTCGAGCTCAGTACGACGAATCGTTGAACTCCATTCGACGATCGTTGAGCTCACTTCGACGGATCGTCGAACTCCATTCGACGATCGCTGAGCTCAACTTCAACAAGTTGTCAAACTCCATTTGACGATCTTTGAGCTCAGTTCGACGATCTTGACTCTAGTTTGGTTCTTTCTATCTAAGCTCAGTTCGACGATAGTTGAGCTCAGATCGACGATCTCTGCTTCTGTCAAAGTCCAAATCTCTGAGCTCAGATCGACGATAGTGGAGCTCAGTTCGACGTTTTTTTGAAGAGTTCAACGATTTTCAAGATTCAAATTTAGACAGCTGTGGAATTACTGTAAGCATTTAATTCAGAGATCTTGTAGCTGTTTTCATTTATTCTGGAGCAAGTTTCAAGGAATTATCAAGGAATGTTTTTATTGGACTTTCCTCCAGAAGACAATTACAGTTAAGGAAGTCATTTAATGACAGGCCAACGACTATCTTGACAGTGGATCATTTCTATTCAGACATTAAGAGAATAAAAGACAAGATTTTTCAGAACTGAAAAAAGAAGAACAAAGGAGAGACACAGATTCTGAAATATTCATTCTCTGCAAAAACTTCTTCTACAACAACTCTTACAACATCAACATCAATTACACAAGAGAAAGAGAAAGAGTTGTAGACATTCTCTGTCTCAAGAATTCATACAGAACACATCACCAAAGGAGATCAATCATCTGAAATTTTCAGATCTCTTTTTCAAGTGTTCAAGGCCATCATCATTCAAAACTCCAGACACCTCACATTTCAGTTGTTGCTGAAATCATCATTTGCTGGAGATCAATTTTCTGAAGGCCTATCACCCTACTGTAAAGCTTCACTTCCTAAACAACTACAGATCTCAGGGGGAGCTTTGACAACATCCACAATCTTCTCTCTGACTGTTGACAGAGAAGATTTTCTTATCCCTCTCTCTCTCTCTGCTGTAAAGGATTTTTCAAACTCCCTTCAAACGTTTGTGTGGTTTTTGAGCACCTTATAAAAAGAACATTGGTGGCAAGACACCTGATCAAAAAATCTGGTTTGATTTTTGAGCGCCTTATCAAAAGCTCATTGGTGCCCAGGACACCTGATCAACTCATCCTGCAGTGGATTCCTACCTAGGGTGTAGAAGAGTGGATGTACCCAGGTTGATTGGGGAACCACTATAGCTCCTTGTGTCTTCTGGTTGCTTGTTTTTCTTTTTATTTCTGGCTGTGGTTTGTGACTAGGTTGCTCTATGATTAGATTTACTCTTTATTATTTGCTTCCCTATTCACATTAGAATACAACAACTGTTGTAAACATTTTTAGCAAGCACCATACTCTATTCACCCCCCCCCCCCTCTAGAGTATATCAAATCTAACTCACACTTTCACCTTGAGCGGGTGGGGCCTTTGCAAGAGTTCCGTGTGGCGCCTTGTGTGTCGTTGGGGGAATGTTAGTAACCCCTTTGTTTGCGGCTTTATGACAATGGGGAATTGATGAGTACCCATATGATGTGATGATGTGCTAGATGCGTACGCGATAGGGTGCCTTGGGTGAAGCCCGGGTTTTTGCATAAATGGTGCATAAGTATGCCCTTTTCATTATATGCTCAACAAAAGAGAACGTGTATGTTGTTTGAGACATCCAAGCCTGTTCTTAGTGCATTACTTGTTTATTTATATATTGCATATGAAGTGCTGACTTGCAGGTTGGAGGGGTTCCCCGGGGTCCATTAGGGGCGGCCGGGAGGAGATGTGTTGGTTACATAGTTTGAGGTCAGCCTTTGCTGACCCACATTACAATCAAACTTTTAGAGAGCAAGGATCGCAAGCAGGAGCTAGCTCGCCGGCAAAAAGGGCCTAAGCCTCATGAAGTGTTACCGTTTTGCTGTAGCTCTACTTTTATGATATTGTATGGTTGATGCTCATGTTTTCCGACTTGCATGCCGAGGTAGTCTAGGAGTGCTTATGCATATTTTTGACTGGTGTTATCATTTGAGTTTTGGACTCACTCTTATTGTAAGGCCTTAAGGCCGCTTCGATACTCCTATTTGGTGTGGATAACTTCTAGTCTGTTTGCTTTTTCCGCTGTGCTGTGGTTATGATTTTTGAGATCGGGTAGTTATATCATCTTATAATACTGAAGCTGTGGCGTCTGTATGTTGTGGGGCCTCGGCCGGAGCCATATTATACGGTCATTACAGGGGAGGTGTTACATGTGACCAGAGAAGCTGCCGAGAGGGACTTGGTTGACGAGTGGGACCGGGTGGTCCACTCGCAGGTGGCGAGATGGGGGGTTCTCTGCTATAGGCGAGACGTCTTTTGGGGGCGCGAGCTCGCCTTAGGAGGCGAGATGGCCAGTAGGGCGAGAGTTCGGCGAGACAAACAAGTGGGACCGTCTCGCCCGCCAGTCACTTCCCCCACTCGCCGCCTGAGAGGAAAGTTGTTTTCACCTTTTTAACAACAAGGGGGATTTTACTCTTCTACCCCAAGTAATTTTACACTTCTACCCCTGGTGGTCTGCGTATAGCCCTTCAGAACAGCGGAATTTGGCTGTTGGCAGACCCAACCCAGGGTATTTTGGTCATTTCAGGTCGGTTCGGTATGGATATTTGCAGATCAAACTTCGAGGCCTATAAATAGACCGACAAGGTGCCTGCATCAGGTTGTTGAACCTTTCCGTATTCTTCCTCACAGGAACCTAGCTCAGCAATTGGCTAGGGAGGGGAAGGACTTCAGTTTCTTTCGGGTAAGAGGTGGGACCTCCGAGCTGAGACCCTTCGGTCTGTTTCTAAGTCTACGACTCTCGTCAGGAGGGTGGTTCTAGAGGAGTAGGTGTGGGCTGCAACCTCAGGTCCGAACTCTAGGCGGGATCAGAAAGCTGGTTCCAACAAGGGGGACCATCAGAAGAAGTATTTTCTGAGCTTCCATCCCCCATCATTCAAGGGGGTCGGCACTCCAACTGATGTTGAGGGGTGGTTTGCGCGGGTTCAGGAGCTCTTGAGAGCGAAAGAGACTCTAGAGGACAAGCAATCCCAATTTGTGCCCTTCATGTTGGAAGGTGATGCAAAGCTGTGGTAGGTGAGCCATAACAGTTAGTTTTTAGGACACACCCCATCCTTGGATGTGTTTTCAACTGCCTTTATAAAGCAGTATATCCCCTCTTTTATGAGGCTATCCCTTCAGAGGCAGTTTTATCTTTTATCTCAATAAGAGATGCTAATGGATGATTACCTAAAAGAGTTGACTCGGCTATGTCGGTACGCGGGTACGACCATGATGGATGACGAGGAGAGGGATAACCTTTTCTATATAGGGCTGGGAGAGAATTTATGGCAGCAGCCCATAGCTTTGAAGGAAGTAACCTTAAACAAGATGGTGGGTGTAGCTCGAGTTTTGGAAAGAGACATGGAGCAAACCCAACACCATAAGGGTTTTGCGGCAAAGTAGAGGGAAGGAAAACCATCTCAGTTGCATTGGAAGTCTGAAGGGAATCGATGGAAAAAAGAAGCCTTGTCCATTCAGGTTGGGTGAGAAAAGTGGTATCACTTCTAGCGAGTTTCGCTTCAAGGGACCTCAGACATGTTTTAGCTATGACAAGCATGGATACATAGCTTGACACCATACCGAGGGAGGTGTGGAGAAAGAGTTGAGGCAAGAGCAGTCGGTGCGTTCGGGACCTAATTATGAGGAGAAGGGAAAGGCGGTGGAGTCAAGTGCTTTACGCTTCTCACTAGTGCAGCCCGGAGCTTGTAGTCTTGGGAAATAAGAGGTGATCCGCCAACCCAATGTGGTGATAGGTATGATAAGTTTAAGTTTCATCTATTACTATAAGACTATATGCAACCTTTTGTGTTTTTGCATGTATGATAGGCTTCATGCTAGTTTCCAGTTACCCTACTAGAGTGTTGTTCGACACGGGAGCGTCACACTCCTTTCTCACGAAAAGATTTATCTAAAGAATTGGGGTCGAGGCCCTTACGGCGGTCACGGAGCTTAAGGTGTGCATGCACAATGGGCCTTTCATGATTACTAAGAAGAAAGGGCGCATTGGTTAGAGTATAGTGAAGTTGACATCATAATGATAGTGTAAACCTTACTATTAGCCAAGTTTGACTTGATCTTGGAGATGGAATGACTTGCAAAGAAACATGCCAGTATTGACTGCCTATTGAAGGTGGTGACCCTGAGGAGCGAAGGAAAATAAGAGGTCGGGTTTGAAGGCCTTAGTGGAGTGTCATGCTCCCTGATTTTGTCCATGTAGTTGGTGTGTGTAGTGAACCAGGGAGGTGTATCATTCTTATCCTTGTTGGAGGTTCACTCCACCAAATTGTCGATTAGAGAAGTGTCCGCGGTGGCGGAGTTTGAGGATGCATTCCCCGAGGAGCTTCCAGGAGCACCTCCTCAGCGTGAGATTAACTTCACGATCGAATTAGCCTCAGGAGCAAGATCGGTACCACGTCCTCCCTTTAGGATGGCACCCAAAGAACTAATCGATCTCAAAGTACATCTGCAAGTGTTGTTGGAGAAGGGGTACATTAGACCCATCTCTTCGCCATGGAGCGCACCAGTGTTGTTTGTAAAGAAGAAAGATAGCAGCATGTGTTTGTGCATATAATACTGTGAGCAACATTAGTTGACCATCAAGAATAGGTATCAGATTCCACAGATTGATGACTTGTTCAACCAGTTGGTAGGGTCGGTGGTGTACTCCAAGCTACAATTGAAGTCAAGATATTACTATTTACGTATTCGAGATGAGGACATTCCCAAGACAGCATTTGGGATGAGGTATGGTCACTTAGAGTTCTTGGTTTTATCATTCAGTTTGACGAGAGTGCCATTGATGCACATAGATTTGATGAACCGAGGGTTTCAGTAGTACTTAGACATATTCATGGTCGTGTTCATCGATGACATCCTAGTGTATTCCAAGTTGGAGGCGGAGCATGAGACTCACTTAAGAGTGGTCATGCTGATTCTGAGGGAGAACCAACGTTATGCTAAGTACTCGAAGTGCGAGTTCTGGTTAAATAAGTTGGCATTTTTGGGCCATGGGATTAGTGGTGATGGGGTGGCGGTGGATCCGACGAAAGTTGAGGCCATTAGGGATTGTCCCGTTCTGAGATTGGAGGTCTTGGGTGGTTGCTGCGTAAATCAAATCGTCGATTGAGGTACCGCGTGGCGGTAGCTCAGTTTAAAGTCTAGGAAGTGTCATTTTCACTTCATTTTTCTTAAGGACGGTTTGTCTTTGGGCGGCTGAATGAGAGAGGAGAAGAGTCAGGCGGAAGAGATCTTGCCGCCGGTGGAGCTTCAGAGCTCTTATTCGTGAGACGAGTTCGGATCAACGGAGGAAAAGCCGTAGCGATCATTTCTATCCGACTAGATTATCTTTCAAGGCGCCGAAACGAATGTCAAGGGTAACGATCTTTCTTCTTGGACATGTAAATTCCTTTGTTTTGGCATGAGACGATAAACGCTCCACGAGCACGTAGAAGCAGTTCTCCTGACGGGTTGATCAGTTGAATCCCCGTTATCTTTGCATTTAGAATCTAAAATGGAAGTACGGAATAGGCATGCCATGTGAAGCCCATCAAGACAGGTTGGTCTCGATTGGTGATGATTGTATGTATGTCGGAGAAGACTCCATGTTAGCGTATAAATTTCAGAGTCACGTGGTGTGCATGTTGCTGCAGAGAGAGTGTTGGAGATGGATTCCAGGAAAACACCCATTTGGAGGGGAAGAACCGATAGTTTATCCCCTACCGCACGGCAGTAGCGCTACCGCCCGCGGTAGCTCCCAGTGAGCAATATGGTTTGTGAGACCTATGTTGAGAAGACATGGGGGCCTGTATGTTGAGCCGTGAGCTTAAAATGCTCCGCTATGGTGGTCGTGAGAGCCAACCTTGAACATAACATGGTTATGTATTATTGTGAATGGGCAAGGGAAGGCTGACCCGCGTTGTGGCTTGCGAGCCTGACGGTTTGAGCAACGAGTTATGGCTAACCTATACCCACCCTATGATGATCGACTTGGAGTGATTTAGTGGCATGGATCCAAAGCAAGAGAGCTCCTTGACTTTTTCGTAGCATAGGAGGAATTGACTCTCAGGCTGCAGGCCGAATAGACTAGAAATGCTCAAAGGTACCGTCTTGAGGATGGAGGTGGGGCTTGAATCTCAGCACATAGTTAATGTGCCCTGAGTGCACGGGGCGTATAGCCGGCCTTGCCAACATCTGTGGATAATGGTGCTTAAATTGCATGTTCTGAATGCCAATATGTATATATGCTAATGTTTGCAGGGAAGGAGTACCGCCACCCCGAGTGAGGCGTGGGGTAGTTATAATTTGGTCAGTTAATGCTGACCGTTGCTTTGCTTGCCAACATGGGGGTGGAATGATTTGGTTAAGGTATAGCCGAGTCGAGCGAGAAATAGCAGGATTGCAGCCCATGGAGGCTAAGCCGTCCCTCGGAGGCCAAAGCGAAGTGTGTTTACTTTCACTGTTTCATATGTGGCTGGCCTGCATGCTGAAGTATGTAAAACACTTTCATTCGAGAAAACATTTGTGAGGCCTTAAGACCATAACTATATGTGCTTTTATCTTTTCATCCTGTTTGGTTTAGTGGACATTCATATGGTTGGGTTGTTAATACAATTTAACTTATCTGCTGCTAGAATGCACTCTGAGTTAGGATACCAGACTGGATTATGGTTTCAATACGTAACGCCATTGACTGTCCATAGAATATGGCATGGGGCCCCGACCGAACCTTTTGTTATATTCTATACGACGGATGTGGGTGTTATATGCACCTCGATTGGGCCTCGACGACAAGTGTGGTGGCGGTTGGCCAAGGAATTTTCTTCCTCCGGCGAGCTTGCCTGATCCCTTAATTCTCCACCAAATATAGTAATGTAAGAGTTGATTTCAACTCCTCTCCTTCTGAAGGTGATGGAAGGGTCAATTTTAGGTAGGGGAGGCTTAATGGTGGAATGCCATTAATGGGAATTTCATCCAATGGTGAAACTCTTTGAATTCTCCATTAATTGGCAGGGGAAAGGTTGGAAAATATCCCAGAATTTAATGAGGCGGTGAACGGGTGCATTTGGAAGAGGAATTGGATGTCTATTGGCATTCTATCCATGAATGCCCCATTGAATTCCTCCCCAAAAATGGGAAAAACCTTACATCTACCATACCATGTCACCATCTCAAGAAATTGGATGACATGGGTGGTAAATATGATGATGGGCTATAAGGTGGGCTGGCCATGTAGTCCTTAGCCCCAGAAATTAATCAAATTTTCATATTTTCCATTTCGGACCCAATTTGACCTAGAATTGACTTTGGTCAAATTGGATGAATTGGTTGACTCATTCTTGGGGTTTTTGATCCATTGGGTCCCTAATGATGTTAGAAGATGGATGGTGAGGTCAATTTGACCAATTGAACCTTAATTGGGTTGAATTGGGTTATGTTAAACAAGAATTGACTTTGGTCAATTCCATGAAATTAGGTGGAACCAATGTGTGATCATTGACCTAATGACCTCCCTTTAAGGTCAATTTGAAGTATTAGGGGTCAATTGAGCCATGTTGTGTTGAATATGTTGAAATTGACCAAAGTTGACTTTGGTCAAATTGACAAATTGAGTTGACCAATTCAAGGGGACTATGTTCAATTGTGTCTCCCATAGGGTTAGGTACATAGTGGTTAGGTCAATTTGTTCTTGTGAGTTCAATTTGGGAAAATTTGACCTAGGTTGACTTGTGCTCTCTTATGAGCCCTATATGAGTTCTCCTTAGCTCCATGAAACCTAGGGTCATCTCCTTGCCCTAACTCACATGACTCACCACATACCCTGCCCTAACACACATTATGGGTCTAGTAGAAATAGGGATGTTACACTAAGTGGCGTCGGGTGGCGCTGAGTGGCATCGAGTGGAGTCAAGATCACTCTATGCCCTGAACCAGAGCACTTTTTCTAAATTTGTCGTGAACTATTTTTGTAATTAGGCATTTTCTAGGCATCCGATTATCTTGGGACTTGATCCAATGACCCTGATTTTGTTCTTGTGAACCTTAAATAGGGCATAGGAGTTCTCCCCTTAGGTTTTTCCAAGTTTTGTCTCCTGATGGCTCGTGAATGAGAGAGTGAGTAGAAGATGACGAAGTGCAAGATCCATCATTATTGGAGCCTCAGAGCTCTGTTTGCCGATCCGAGACCAGATATATAGAGAAGGCTTGAAGGTGAACACTTTCATCCGTGCTATTCCAAGTTTTCATGGCAAGAAACAGATTTCGCAAGGTAACGAAATCTCTCCTCCCGGTCTTAGGATGCGTGCACAACATCTTTTCCTTATGCCTTTTAATTCTTATAAATTTTGGTCACCGGATCTCTCGAGTGAGAGGGATCCGGGTCGTCTTGGTTCAAGAAGACACTTTGGGTCGATTGAGTCCGTCCTCGATATGTTTTACTTTAGAAATCTGCTTTGTTAGTGGATTATGTATTGTGGATGAAGTCGTTATCGCGACCGGTGGTCCGATTTGGTGATGTTGCTTGACGTGTGTTTTAGGGATTTTGATAGAAATCTAATTACCATGAAGATGTCGTTGTGATGCCCTTATGAGTCATATGAGATGAATGTTGGCTTAGGGTGGGAAAATGCACGTGGTGAATGTGTGATATATTGTTATGTCCATTAGATTGTGAGGGTGTTGTTGGGTCCATTGACACAATGTCCTAAATTTGAAGAAGGCCCACAAGTTAATGGTATACACATGAATGTATTTAATATATGTTCAAGTTCATTGTATGCAGGTTATACTCTATACCGTGATTAGACAGGATGCCGTGTCACAATACTAGTTGGACTCAAGAGAGGATGTTGGCAAAGCAGAAATCTGGCTAAGTCTAGAGGCATCGAGTGAAGGCAGTTCACTCAACGCCAAGATGATAAAAGCGTTGACAGAAGCTTAAGCAGTCAAAGCTTCAGAGGTGCAGACAAGAAATCTAGTTAAGTCCAAAAGCGTTGAGTGAAAGCAGTTCACTCAACCCCAGGAGGCTAAAAGTGTTGACAGAAGCTCAAGCAATCAAAGCCTCAGAGGTGCATATAAGAAATTTGGCTAAGTCCAGAAGCGTCGAGTGAAGGTAGTTCACTCAATGCAAAGATGCTAAAAGTGTTGACAAAAGCTCAAGCAGTCAAAGCCTTAGAGGTGCAGACAAGAAATCTTGATAAGTCCAGAAGCATTGCGTGAAGGCAGTTCACTCAACGCCAAGAAGCCTAAAAGCATTGATAGAACTACATATAGTCAAAGCCGCAGTGTTGCTGATAAGAAATCTGTCTAAGGACAGAAGCATTGAGTCAAGGCAGTTCACTCAAAGCCTACTCAACAAGAAATTTGTCCAAGGACAAAAGGGTTGAGTGAAGTCAATTCACTCAATGCCTACTCAACAAGAAATCTATTTAAGGACAGAAGTGTTGAGTGAAGGCATCTCCCTCAATGCCTACTCAATAATAAATCTATCTAAGATCAGAAGCGTTGAGTGAAGACAGTTCACTCAATGCCTACTCAACAAGAAATCTGTCTATTTATAGAAGCGTTGAGTAAAGACAGTTCACTCAATGGCTACTCAACAAGAATTATGTCCAAGTACAGAAGTGTTGAGTGAAGACAGCTCACTCAACTGCTCATCAAGAAGCCATGCCAAGGATAGAAGCATTAAGTGAGGAAGCTGCGCTCAACGCCTTCATATAGAGAAAATTCAATTAAGTCTAGAAGTGTTGAGTGATGAATGCTCACTCAACGCATATTCAGTTAGGCTATAAAAGTCAAGAGGAGTTGAGTGATGAAGGCTCACTCAAACCTATACAGTTAGACTATAAATGTCTATATGCATTGATTGATGAAGGTTCACTCAACGCCTGAAGATGCAAAATTCAGCTAAGTACTTTTGCGTTGAGTGATAAGGCTTCACTCAATGCCAGTGCAGATTGTCTGGAATTCAGCTAAGTTCTTTTGCATTGAGTGACAAGGCTTCAATCAACGCCTGTGCAGATTATATGGAATTTGCTAAGTCCACAGGAGCTGAGTCATGATGACGTCAGCAGAAATTCAAATATCGCTGGTTTTGCATGCTAGAAGACAAAAGACGCCAATTGCCTTTAGTACTGCAATTAATGCAAAAGTTGTGCTGCATTTGCCCATTTGAAGGGTCCATACTGCGCATAGAGCTGTTGGACTTACGGGAAATAAAAGGAGAGTACCGAGAAATTAAAAAGTGCTTTTTGACTTTTGGTGAAAGAGATTTTCTGGATCATCTTCTTCCAAAAAAAGAAGCCTAAGAGCGCTTCAACTGGTGTTTAACAGCAAGTCTAAAGACTTCAGACTAGGTTGGCTGATTGAAGAAATAAAGCTTAGCATTATCATTTTGTCTTCATCAGCTAGTTCAAAAGCTCCAGTTTCTAAGATTCTTCCCAACACAAGCTGAACCAACCTGAAGATCTACTTCCTTAGATCTGTGAAGAAGTTGGGTTGAGCTCACTCAGTCTAGAGAGAAGGCTCAGAGAACACTTTATTTGGAGCAAGTCATGAACAACAAAATCACTCTTTTTGTAGGATCATTCTTGATCTGAGTTGTAAGCCTGAAATATAAAGGCTGAGTTGTAGGATCATTCTGTGGATCTGAGGTAGGGCATGTGTTCCTAAGGTAGGAGATTTATTCTCTAATTTAGGATCCTGTGGTGGATCTAAGTGTAGGGCTATCCTCCTATCCCGAGTGTAGGACTTTGGATTAAGTCTGAGGTAGGTGGTCAGAAGGATCACTGAGTTGTTGGTGATTTTATCTCTGAGTGTAGGGCATTAGGCCCGAGATACGACTTTGAGGAGTCCGAGAGATCCTGAGGGATATGTGTTGTAAGCTCTTGGAGCTGACATTGGAGAAAACTGACATGTCTAACACACTATTAGAAAGGTGGGAGGGACAATAGATGCATTCATACCTTGGGGAACTGTTATAAACACTGGTGTGTTGTGTCTCTTTCTTGAAAGCTAACTAAACTAACTTAACACGCAACACAGCTAAATAAAAAGATAGTCTTAAAGACTAAGAAACCCATTCCTCCCCCCCTCTAGGTGTATAACTACTGTTGAAACAAAGACTTTCAAGTGGTATTAAATGGAGATTGTTTAAAAATGACTTAACAGTCTGAACAGATCTAAAAGAGTAGCTGAAGATTTGCTCCATGGGTTCAAGTCAGACTCACAAGGAGTTGAGCTTCTTGAAGCACCCTATATGCAGAAAAGAGAATTTTTTGGATTTGGAAAGAGAGAGTCAGGCTATTCATGGAAGTTTCTGACCCTAGGATCTTCATCAAAGTTCAGGAAGGATCCTTCATTCCCATGATGATCTCTGTCCTAGATTCCAGTGTCCAAACCCCAAAGAAATACTCTGAGATGACCAAAGATGAAGTCATCCTGGAAACCATGGACAAGAGGGCACAGAATATCATTGTCAGTGTCATAGATGACTCCATATTCCAGAACCTTGTCCACTGCAAGACAGTCAAGGAAATATGGGACTCTCTTATTGTCTACATGGAGGGGACAGAGGACATGAGAAATGACATAAAATCCCTCTTGAATCAATAGTATAAAGAATTCAATCAAGGGAAGAAAGACTCCATAGCTGAATGTTATGAGAAGTTCTTCATTATAGTGAACAGTCTGATCACATATGGCAGACAGTTCACTAGTTATGTGCTGAATGACAAGTTCTTGAGATCCCTAAACAAGGAATGAGATATCAAGATCTGTGTCATCAGAGAAGTTGGCAACCTGACCAACACGCAGGCTCAGAACTTATTTGGGAAGCTGTTATCCCATGAGATGTAGCTGAACTCCAGGAAGACTGAAGAGGATGCAGTCAGATCTCTCAGCAAAGAGAAGACTGTGGTGTTCAAACCTGAAGCAACAATAAGAAGTAGAGAAAAGACTCCTCCTCCAAGGAGATTTGTTGAGTCAAAATGCACAGATTACAGCTCCTCTGGGAATGAACGGTTAGATGGAGAACTAGCATTATTCTCCAAGTAGTTCAAGAAGTTGTTGAACAGGAGAAGACAGTAGAAAAACTGGGGCTCTTCAAGCTCTTCATCAAGAAAGCCCCACTCCAACAAAGATAATTCCAGAATTGACCCCTCTGGGGAAAGTTATGACTCCAAACAGAACAAATATGTTAAGACTAATGTTGTTTGTTACTGTTGTAACAAGAGTGGATATGTTAATGACTATCCAGTTAAGAGGAAGAATCGGATGAAGTCTAATGGCAAAATCCATCATAAGGTAAAGAAGGATGAAAATAGCTTCTTGGCCAAGAAGACTGTCAACCTATCAGACAGTGATTATAAATCTTCAGAATCAGAAGAAGAAGAGGACTACATTGGCCTTATATCCATTAAAGAAGATGCTGAACTCCCCGCTGCCCCATCTGGAATCAGGGCCCCACTATCCTCAGTTGACAGTGACTGTGAAGAGGATGAGGAGTACAGTCTCATGGCCATATCAAAAGACAATTAGGACATTTCTATTCCTAATGAGGTACACTTTATCCTAAGTTCTCCTTCTATCTATGAGTCTGGCTCAGACTCTAATGCATCCACTTCCTCTAGTGTGGATGATGGTTCAGATTCTGAAGATGATGTCAATCAATTGATTGACAAGTATGGTGCAATTCTGGATGCTCTAAAGAAGAGCAAAAGGCTTGCCAAGAGACAAACTGAGGAGATTGTCTCCCTACAACAAGCTGCTTCCCTGGAGTCTGAGTCGGCCCCCTTGCTAGCTCAGATGAGGAGGAAAATTAGACAGCTGAAGACAATCTCAATTATCCAAATTGGGACCATAATCCAGAAGAACAAGATCATCTTAGATCTTGAAGAGAAGCTCCTTATGGAGAAAAGATTGTGGCTGAATTCAGTAAGCCCAAGACAATGTTGCCACTGATTGACTCCTTTATCTCACAAAAGGTTATGAGGGGTTTGGGGTTCAAGTGGAACATTATATCTGCACATTCCAAAGGGAAAGGAAAGGCTCCTGTAGTTTCTCAGATCTCCTTTCACAAGGTAATCCTCCCATCAAACAGGTATGACCAGTACAACATGTATGGTCACTGGAAAAATGGGAACACTTCTTGTAAGAATACAAGGCTATCTCACAATGGAGGGAGAAGGGATATGGGTGTGAGTGCACTGAAGGCTCCCCATGAGGAAATCCAAATGGCCCATTATGGACAATTTGTGTTTGGTGCTTCAACCACCGCACTCAAGAATAAGGGAGTAGCATATTCTCAGGCTCTTCCAGCAAGAACCCACACCAGGGGTCAGTCTGTCAGTAAGCCTGACTTGGCAGTCTCTGATGTCATCAACATCATATCTACTGCAAAGAAGACTGTTGTTGGTGGAACTCAGAGTAAGCCGAGTACATTTAATGTCAGACTTTCCTTCAGAATGATTCTTACTGAGAAAAACAAGAAGGCTGCATCTCTCCCCTGTAAACAGACAGTTGTTAATAGCTTACACACTTCAAAGGCTATTCAGAAGAGGAGATACAACATTCATGAATGTTGGTGTTATGGTAAAGTGGGTCACTTTATCATAGATTATTGGTATAACCCTAGTGCGTCAAGGGCAAGAGCGAGTCTTCCTGTTAGAAGTGTTGCCGGTAGACATGTGTATTTTCATACTAACAAGAACCAAGGACCCAATCCATTTTGGGGTCCTAAGGTAAACTAAATTATGGTTGTAGGATAGTCCAAGTACACATGTGATAATACAGTTTGCAGTCAATTTTATTAGGATATTTTCGGGGTTTTAAAGCAAATCATGTCTTGTAAAGTACTTGTTTTGATTCCCCTTTGTATATATTTTTGTCGCTAATGCATTTTTTCTGCTTTTTGCAGGTTTTCACGGTTTTCAGCCGAATTTTGCTGTGACACGCCCCAAGGTCACGCCCTACCAGGGCGTGTACCTAGGGCGTGTACCCAGAGGAATGAAGCAATTGGTCCGAAACTGCATTCCGTGGAAACTTAGTGTACACGCCCTCGGTCACGCCCGTGTCACATCCGACACGGGCGTGTACTAGAGGCGTGTCCCCAGGTTCCGAGGAATCGCCGCAGCGCGCTCGTTTTTCCCGCTCCACCGTCGCACCGAAAGTGTCACGCCCCAGGGTCACGCCTGACCCAGGCGTGACATATGGGCGTGTACTTCAGCAATTCTGCCCGTCACCTCCAGCATTCAATTTCAGCTCAACAAAGTCACGCCGCAAAGAACACGCCCCAGGTACACGCCCCACCAGGGCGTGACTTGTGGGCGTGTACCTCAACTACTTCATCAGAATTCAATTCCTGCCCAAAAAGGTCGCGCCGAATGTGTCACGCCCCAGGGTCACTCCCGATCAGGGCGTGACAGGGGGCGTGACCCGACCCGAAAAATTCTATAAATAGAGCCCAACTCCAGGGGTTTTAGGACAACTTTTCTCTTTGAGAGGGGAGGTTCTGTCCTTTGTATTTCTGAACTTTTTAAGCATGTCTTTCCATTTTTAGTTCGTAGCTCTAGCTTTATGCTTTCCCTGTATTAGCTCCTAGCTTCTTTCTGTAGTATAATGTTAATGATAGCGTAGTTTACCTTTCCATGCACTTGTAATCTCTAGTTTTCAAGCTGTAAGATCTCTGTTTCCATTAATAAAAGTGTTGTTTTCTCTTTCGTTTCTGCTCTGTTTTCACTATGTTTTTCTACTCATCCCCCCTCTTCCACCTCACCATGATTAACTAATCCTCCATGTACTCGATCTTAATGATCCGAGGTTCGAGTGATTAGGCTATGATGCTTTGAATCTTACCTTTTCTGTTTAGGGTTTAGCTTTGAATTACTCTTGATTTATCACGGGTTGGAGGTATATCATCGATATATACTCTCCACCTTTGCTTTCATTCTGGGCTTGCCGAGAGGCCGAAAGGTTGAAATGAGCACTCAAGAGTAAAGGGAGTTGTTCGCACCGCTCGAGAGAGGCAGACGTTCAAATCTCCCGGATTGGAGTAAAATCCATTAGAGGGGTTCACCGCGTAAAGCGAGTTTTAGGCCTCCGATTTAGGCGAAAGTCGGTCGGACCTTCCTAAACTCAGTTAGGCACGGCCTTCGAGAGAAGCGTGTCAATATTCATGGAACCTCCACGGTCAAGGACCTTTACCCTAATTAGCTTAGGTTTATTTATCGTATTTTTCTAACCACTCTTGCCGAGGTGATTTCTCATCGAGTGCATTTTCCCCTTCATCGTTACTAAGCTTAAGTTAATCGCTCTTTTAGCTCTCTTTAACTTTTCAAGCAAATAGCTCTCTTTCATTGCAAGTAGTTCTCTCCCTTTAGCACGTTCAGCTTTCTTCTCAAAAACTTAATTTTTCCGTCCTTAAAATAATAGATTTCGTGTGAGTAAGCTTACTCAACTGTTCCCGTATTTCAATACGACACTTGTGTCCCCTACCTGCATTTCGATAGGTATACTTGCCTTGATGAATTGTTAGTTTGGTATTTTCTCCTTGCAGATATCTCAGAAACAATCAAGTTTTTGACGCCGTTGCCGGGGAAGCAACGCTTGTTGATAAATTGAAAACGTGAATATATTAATTTTATCACTTCTCTTTCTCAGCCTCCTTCTTAAATTTTTTCCGCCTACTCACTTGAGTTAAATGGCTGGATTTTGTTAAGTGTGCGTATTTTTAATTTTTCCGCCTACTCACTTGAGTTAATTGGCTGGATTTATTTCAAGCAAGTGTGCGTATTTTATTTTTCCGAATACTCACTTGAGTTAATTGGCAGGCTTTATTTCAGTAGAGTGTGTTTACTTTCTGTAGAGTGGGTGTGTTTTAATTTTCTGTCGAGTGCGTGAGTATAGCTTTTAATTTCCTCCTACTCGCACAGAGATAAATGGCTGGATTTTAATTACCGCATTCTTAATAGAAACCCACATCACAAACTTTTCTACACCACCTAACTCTCTCGAAAAGGGCAAAGTGGCTCTAAATGCCACTATCTTGTCTAGTACCTTGCGAACCCTTCACCGGGTAGCCCTTGGGAAGTTCGGGAGTTAAAATATAAAAAAAAAATCTATTTCAAAAAATTTTTTTCCAACTTCATTAGCTCTTTTACTTTTTAGTCTTGCTTCTCCTCTCTTCTTCTAGTGTATGACCCGCGGAAGTCCGTCGGTTACTTTGGACCTGGACCACGAAATTGAGCGTACTCTTCGGAGAAGATCGCGATTTCAAGGCCCTACTACCCAAGTGCCGGTTGAGGATTCTGAGTCATTTTCTACCTTAAGAATGGCAGAACCCAACGTGGAGGAAGCCGTGCATAGGCCTATGTCCTATTATGCACGACCGAATCTCGAGGGTACAGAAACGAGTATAGTTCGCCCTGCAATAAATAATAATAATTTCGAACTAAAGCCTAGCATAATTCAAATGGTGCAGCAGTATGTGCAATTTGACGGGCTTCAAGATGAAGACCCGAATGCACACATAGCCAGCTTTCTTGAGATTTGTGACACCTTCAAGATAAATGGTGTCACAAATGATGCTATTAGGCTAAGATTATTTCCTTTCTCTCTTAGAATTAAAGCTAAGCAGTGGCTGAACACCCTTCCTAAAAATAGCATAACTACTTGGACGCAATTAACTGAAAAATTTTTGGCCAAGTATTTTTCGCCTGCTAAAACTGCAAAACTTAGGAATGACATTTCTGCCTTTGGACAAATAGACTCAGAGACCCTTTACGAAACCTGGGAAAGATTTAAAGAATTATTAAGACGATGTCCACATCACGCTATGCCTGTATGGTTGCAGGTACAGACGTTTTATAATGGGCTAAATCAAAGCACGAAGCAAATGATAGACGCAGCTTCTGGCGGTACTTTAAACCATAAGACCCCGGAAGCAGCTCTTGAGCTGTTTGAAGACATGGCCATGAACACTTATCAGTGGAATGTGCCTAGGTCCCGCCCAAACAAACCTGCAGGTCTCTTTGAAGTGGACAACGTCTCACAACTCGCACTGCAAGTTGAAATATTAAGCAAAAAAATTACGGAGATGACTGCTGCCTCCGCCCCTCAGGTATGGGAATCTGCAACTCCTCCCGCTGAACATTTGGATTATGTAAATAATATGCCTAGAACTGCTTTTAATAATTTTTCTGCTGCGAATTATAATCCTCCTGGTTTTAATTTTCCGAATAGTTATAATCCTGCGTTAAGAAATCATCCGAATTTTTCGTGGAGCAATCCATCGAATACTGTGCACCCGCCACCGCAAAGTGATTTTTCTGCTCCACCGCCACCTCCTCAAAGTTTTCCAAAACCTCCAAATTTGGAGGAAGTGTTTTCAAAATACATGAATGCTAATGACGCTACGATTAGGACCTTAACCGGAAGTGTTAAAAACTTAGAAAACCAGGTAGGACAGCTCGCTAAAATGATTTCTGAGCGACCCATAGGGTCTCTTCCTTCCAATACTGAGCCCAACCCGAGAGAGCAAGCGAAATCTATAAGTCTTCGGAGTGGGAAGAAAGTTCCTGGTATGGTAAGTGAAGAACCCGAGGCAAGCTCCGCTCCCGTTTTAAAAAATCAAAGCTCCGTTCCCGTTTTAAAAATTCCACCCTCTACCGAAGAAAGTATCACTCCTATTTTAGAACAACAACTCACTCCACCACCCACCTTTAAAAATAATCCATCCCCGCCATACCCTTCCAAACCTAATAAACAACGACAGGATGATCAATACACCCGTGTTTTAGAAATGTTTAAACAAATCCACATAATTCTGCCTTTCCACGAAGCCATATCCCAGATGGCTAAGTACGCAAAATACCTTAAGGACCTCCTAACAAACAAGAAGAAGTTAGAGAACCTTTCTCATGTCACGTTAAATGCCGCGTGCTCGGCGGTTTTGACAAACGGATTACCGAAAAAAATCAATGACCCGGGTAGTTTCTCTATCCCGTGTGTCTTTGGTGATCTCTTTGTCAAACACGCTTTAGCCGACCTAGGTGCGAGTATTAATCTTATGCCCTTCTCGTTGTTTAAAAAGTTAGGAATTGGTAGTCTCAACCCCACACGCATGAGTATCCAGCTCGCCGACAGATCAGTCAAATACCCGTTAGGAATAGTGGAGGACGTCCTAGTCAAAGTTGACAAGTTCATCTTCCCGGTGGACTTTGTCATTTTGGACATCGAATAAGACGTCGAGGTTCCCCTGATCCTTGGCTGACCCTTCCTTGCCACCTCCCGAGCTATCATTGATGTAAGCAATGGTAAGCTCTTCCTTCGAGTGGGCGACGATCAGGTAACTTTCTCTATCACCCCCTCGATGAAGAACACGCTAGCTAATGACGACTCCTGTTTTTTCATGGATACCATAAGTGAAGAATCCTTCTCTCCCACCTCTGATTTTGACAAAGAATTTTCCAATTTTTGTTCCTCTCCTACTCTTCCAACTGAATCTCAACACCTAAGTGAAGAATCCTCCACTCGCCCCTCTGATTTTGAAAAAGAATTTTTTGATTTCTGTTCCTCTTCTACTTTTCCAACTGAATCGCTGCACGAAGCCTCCATGGCCGCTAGCAACACCCCTTTTAATTTTACATATAAAAAAGTGTACGAGGACATAGTTTTTGAAAAAGAACAAATTTCCAAAACCTCGTATGATGACCCCCCTACCTTGGAACTGAAAGAACTACCAGAGCACCTTCAATACGCTTTCTTAGAAAAGGAATCCAAGATGCCTGTCATAGTTTCGGCCTACCTCACGGATGCACAAAAGGATAAACTTCTTTCAATTTTACAAAAGCATCGCTAAGCTATTGCTTGGCAGATATCTGATATTAAGGGCATAAGCCCATCTTTCTGCACTCATAAAATCTTAATGGAAGATAATTCACGTAACTCTATACAACCTCAGTGCCGTATAAACCCAAACATGAAAGACGTAGTTAAGGGTGAGGTTATGAAATTGTTAGACGCAGGAATTATCTATCCTATATCCGACAGTAAGTGGGTTAGCCCAGTTCAGGTAGTACCAAAGAAGGGAGGGATAACGGTCGTAAGTAATGAAAATAATGAATTAATCCCGACTCGGACGGTGACCGGATGGCGAATGTGTATAGATTACCGTAAGTTGAACGACGCCACCCGCAAGGATCACTTCCCCTTGTCGTTCATTGATCAAATTTTAGAACGACTTTCCGGACATAGCTTTTATTGTTTTCTCGATGGCCTCTCGGGGTATCTTCAAATCCCCATCTCCCCCGAGGACCAGGAGAAAACTACGTTTACTTATCCCTTCGGCACCTTCGCCTACCGAAGAATGCCGTTTGGATTGTGTAATGCGCCGGCTACATTCCAACGATGTATGCTGATAAGTTGTAAATATACCTATTTTTCTGTACATTAATTTAGTCGTTTTCCTTTCTTTTTGTCGTTTTTACTTATTTTTATTCAATAAAATGCTCCTATTTTTGTAAATATTATACTAACTTATTTTATTTTATTTTTCAGGAAAAAATGAAAATCTGCCAAAAAATTGACATGTCACGCCCGTGACATATTGGTCACGCCCGTGACCAGGGCGTGACACGTCAAAACCGTGAAATCAGCAAAATTTGAAGTGCAAAGCCTGACACGCCCGGGGTCACGCCCGTGTCACCCGAGTCACGCCCGTGACCCAAGCCCGTGACACTCCACTCGACGATTTCATCTCGACATTCGTCGAGTGTCGACACCAGCCGACACGCCCAGAGTCACGCCCGTGACCTGGGGCGTGACCTTTCCAGCTAGCTCGACAAGACCTGCCCGAAGACTTTCGGCGCGCACCGCGCCCAGATCCACCGTACTGTCACGCCCCCTATCACGCCCGTGACCAAGGGCGTGACCACTGCGAGACCGCCACGTGTCCAGCCCGAAGTCAACTTTCCCGTCAAATCGCCGGCCGCCTTCCAAATAGTACTGTCACGCCCCCTGTCACGCCCGTGACCAAGGGCGTGACTCATGAAAATTTTTTCTATAAATTCCAGTGTTCTGCTCTGGATTTCTGTTCCACTTTTTGAACCACTTTGCTTAGGGTAGGTGCTGCCGAAATGCTTTCTTATGCTATGTAAGGGATTCTCTTCCCCCTCTCTTAGTGTTTGTTTTTAGCTTTCTTGTAATCACTTTTTCATTAATAAAATGTGTTAGTTTTCTCTCTCTTTGCATAGCTTGGAATCCATTCATGCGCCCTACTCGAAGTGATTTTTAATGTTTATTTTTATTTTGTTTTTTCTTTATGTCTCCTAAAACCTTTGTAGCGTATAACTTTTGTCTAATTTCTAGCCGTTATAATCGCAATTTTATTTTCATGCAAATACTTGTTTAGGTTCACTTTATTATTTTTTTTTCTTGTTTTCATTCCTATAGGTTTATAAAACACGGTTATAAAAGTGGTTTTTAATTTCTTTTAAATTAGGCTCTTTAGGATTGTAAAACTTTTCGTTCTCTTTTAGTCTTATTTCCACTTTTAGGCGTTTCTATAAAATTATAAGAATGAAAACATAATCGTTTTAATTTTTCAAGCATTTTCAATTTTGTTTTTATTTCAAAAACTTTTTCCTTATTTAATTTTTTCGCTCTCTTTTTATGCATTTCTACCGCATTTTAGCGGTAGAAATGTATTCGTTTTAATTTTTCGAGCACTTGCATTTTTTCGTTTATTTGCAAAACTTTCTTTCCGGTTAATTTTTATTTTTTCTTTTTATGCATTTCTACCGCATTCTAGCGGTAGAAATGCAGTTGTTTTCAATTTTAGATAACTTAGTTTTTTTTTACATTTTTTGTACTTGCGCATTTATTTCCGCCTACTCGTTAAGAGTTAAATGGCGCCTGCTTATTTTAATTCTGTAGAGTGCGTGAGTTTGTAATTTTCCTTTTTTCCGCCTACTCACTTGAGTTTAATGGCTGGATTTTATTTCGGTAGAGTGTGTGTGTTTTCATTTATGTCGAGAGAGAGTGTGCGTGCGTTGCATTTATTTTGTCCTACTCGTTTGAGTAGGACCCGTATTTATTTTCTCCTACTCATTTGAGTAGGACTTGCGTGTGTGCGTTTTACTGCTTTCTTTCTCCCGCCCACGCATTCGCGCCGGGACTCGCAATTTACTGCTTTCTTCAGTCCTACTCGTTTGGGTAGGACTTGCAATTTTCTGCTTTCTTCAGTCCTACTCGTTTGGGTAGGACTTGCAATTTACAGCTTTATTTTCCTGCTTTCATTTACTGCTTTCTTTCCTGCTTTCTTTATTGCTTTCCTCGCAAGCCGTCCCCATTCCGATGAGTGGCTAATCGTTCTTAGCCCTCGGCATCGAAGAGCATTGGGACAGATAAAATAGCTTAAAATAACTAAAGGTCTAATTTTTCTAATTAATTAAAAGTACTTAAGGTTTGCCCGGGGTTAACGACGCGTAGGACCACATATCGATGTGTGGGCCCTATTTCCGTTTTCCATACGCTCGCCGAGAGGCCGTGCGTATGGACAGATCACCCCTTGGCAAAGAGAGTTCCGCACTAACCCTCGAGAGAGGACGCACGCCAACTCTACCGGATTGGGTTCCCCACCCAATAGCGGGGTTCTTAGCGTAATGCGGGCGTTAAGAGGAATCCTTCGTCGGACGAGAGCCCGGTCGAATAGTCTTAGCGTTCAGGTGAGCGATAGCCCTATAGCTAGGTGAGCTCATTTTAGTGGAACCTCCACGACCAAGTCTCCGCCTTAATTAATTAGAAATTTAGGAGCTCTTTTTATTTAAAGTCTATTTTAGTTCAATTGTTTTTTCGGTGCCATCGAGCTAAGCTCTTCATCGGCACCACCTTATTGCCTTCTTTTCATGCTTTCATTTTTCTTTCTGCCATTTTCTGCTTTTTATTATATATAAAAAACCCGACAAGTTAATTATCGGTAAAATAATAGTCCCCTCCAGGGAAGAGTAGAAATAATCGAACCGGACCCGAGAACAATACGACCTCGATATTCCACCCGGAATATCCTGTACTACTCACGATAGGTGCACTTGCCTCCTTTCGTTAAAACTCGATTTCTAAACCTTTTTATATCCAAAATAAATAAATAAATACGCGCGCCCCGTTTTCTTAAATAAATTCACTTCCGCCTTTTTTCGCAAATAAAACCGCCGGGTCGCCGCGTGACCGTAAATAATTTTGGAGTTTTAACCATAAAGTTTTTGGCGCCGTTGCCGGGGATCGAACCCGGGTCACCCGCGTGACAGGCGGGAATACTCACCACTATACTACAAGTTTTTGGCGTCGTTGCCGGGGAATTTTAGGTTCGTTATTTTAAACCCTGGAAATCTATTAATTTTACCTATATCTATATATAACAAAAATTAAAAATGGCCAACCAAAATATAATAATAATAATAATAATAAATACTAAAAAAATATATATATTTACAAATTTCTAAAACAAACAAAAATTTGAAAAACTTATAAAACAAAAAAAAAAAAAAAAAATTTTTTTTGAAAAACCTTAAAAATTAACAATTTGAAAAAACTATAAAACTAAAAAAAATAAACTAAAAAAAAACAAAAAAACAAAAAAAACTAAAAATCCAAAAAATGAAAAAAAAAAAAAAACTTAACAAAAAAATATTTTTATTTTCATTCTTGTTTTTGAAAAAAAAAAAAAAAAAAAAACTCAAAAAAAAAAATCATAAACCACAAACAAAAATCTCAAAAAAACAAACTTATAAAACATCAAAAAAAAAATTTTTTTTTACTTTGTAAATATTTTTCAAATCTCTCTCTTCCCCCCTCTTCTTCTTTTTTGTAAAAACTTGCGTCTTGCCTGCCCGCGACGGTCGACTCATCGAACCAACCATTCAAATAAGAGTCTGTTCGCGGGGCCGCAATCGAGTTTTTACTTTGCTTTTTTGTAAAAATCTCTCTTTCCCCCCTTATCTTCTTTGTAAATAACTCTTCTTTCTCTCCTCATTCTTGTAAATAATTTATCCTCAAAAACTAAAACATCAAAAAAAAAAAAAAATTAGAAAAACCCAAAAACCCTAAAAAGATAAAAAAAAAATCTAAAAAATACTAAAAAGATAATAATTAAAACACAAAAAATGATAAAAACTCTAAAAATCCCAAAAAAAAAAATGTGTTTTGTTAAATTATGTAACAAAATAATTCGAATATACCATTTCTTAACTCTTTTTGCTTTCCAAAAATCTAGTTTCGAGTTAATTTATATGCGAATTTTAGTTATTCTTTGCTTACTATTCGTTTATTAATTAAAGTTCGATAGATTTAAGTGTCTGGGTTAAGATTTAAAGATTTTTTTATGTCTTTTCCTTATAATAGGGAACTTGTTTTTCACCACCACTTCTAATTTTATAAATAGAAGCTCGTTTTTTATGTTAGAAAATAACATCTATGGATTTCAATTATTTCTACTTCATGCTTTTAGAAACATTGGAACGTTCATTTTAAAAAGGTTGCTCTCAAAACTTTTTTATTAAAATCTAGTTTTATTTTTGAGAAAAAATAAACCCACTTCCTTTTTTTTTGTGTCTTAATTGACATGATTACCCCCTATCCCTTAAAAGATCCTATGTCAATGAGAATAAGATTTAGTTCCCTAAACATAGGCACCCAATAATTTTAAAAGATTATATATGGAGTAAGAGGATAAAATTCATTACTCCTACAAATATACATTGGGTTAATTTTATTTATTATGAAGAAAGAAAAAAAAAATTATTATGTGTTAGGAAAATAAGATTTCGTTTTCCTAACTATCCAAAAAGAAAAAAATTGGAGGTTCGAGAAAAAATTACCTCACCTCAATATCCAAGCCTTCTTCATAATCCACCAAACCACTTCGCCTATTTCAATGATTCTAGACTTAATTTAAAATTTTTTTGAGAGCATAATTTTTAAATTGCATTATTTCTTTTAACTTCTTTTAAGCTAAAGTTTTTTGTATAAATCCAATCCATCTTTGTTAAACTAACCAAAATAAATTTTTGCTTTCTATTTTTTTTTTCTAGAAGTCTTTTTGAAACTGTTCCTCTGTTCATAACATTTCATAAATTACGATTTAATTCTTTAACCCCAGATGTTTATTTTGATCTTCCTTTTAATTAAGTCAAGCGGTAGCTAAACTTAGGATTTCTTTTATTCCTTATAAGTTCATCTCCAACTTTTGCTCTGGAATAGCAAAAGCTTAAGTATGGGGGTATTTGATAAGTTGTAAATATACCTATTTTTCTGTACATTAATTTAGTCGTTTTCCTTTCTTTTTGTCGTTTTTACTTATTTTTATTCAATAAAATGCTCATATTTTTGTAAATATTATACTAACTTATTTTATTTTATTTTTCAGGAAAAAATGAAAATCTGCCAAAAAATTGACATGTCACGCCCGTGACATATTGGTCACGCCCGTGACCAGGGCGTGACACGTCAAAAACCGTGAAATCAGCAAAATTTGAAGTGCAAAGCCTAACACGCCCGGGGTCACGCCCGTGTCACCCGAGTCACGCCCGTGACCCAAGCCCGTGACACTCCACTCGACGATTTCATCTCGACATTCGTCGAGTGTCGACACCAGCCGACACGCCCAGAGTCACGCCCGTGACCTGGGGCGTGACCTTTCCAGCTAGCTCGACAAGACCTGCCCGAAGACTTTCGGCGCGCACCGCGCCCAGATCCACCGTACTGTCACGCCCCCTGTCACGCCCGTGACCAAGGGCGTGACCACTGCGAGACCGCCACGTGTCCAGCCCGAAGTCAACTTTCCCGTCAAATCGCCGGCCGCCTTCCAAATAGTACTGTCACGCCCCCTGTCACGCCCGTGACCAAGGGCGTGACTCATGAAAATTTTTTCTATAAATTCCAGTGTTCTGCTCTGGATTTCTGTTCCACTTTTTGAACCACTTTGCTTAGGGTAGGTGCTGCCGAAATGCTTTCTTATGCTATGTAAGGGATTCTCTTCCCCCTCTCTTAGTGTTTGTTTTTAGCTTTCTTGTAATCACTTTTTCATTAATAAAATGTGTTAGTTTTCTCTCTCTTTGCATAGCTTGGAATCCATTCATGCGCCCTACTCGAAGTGATTTTTAATGTTTATTTTTATTTTGTTTTTTTCTTTATGTCTCCTAAAACCTTTGTAGCGTATAACTTTTGTCTAATTTCTAGCCGTTATAATCACAATTTTATTTTCATGCAAATACTTGTTTAGGTTCACTTTATTTTTTTTTTTTTCTTGTTTTCATTCCTATAGGTTTATAAAACACGGTTATAAAAGTGGTTTTTAATTTCTTTTAAATTAGGCTCTTTAGGATTGTAAAACTTTTCGTTCTCTTTTAGTCTTATTTCCACTTTTTAGGCGTTTCTATAAAATTATAAGAATGAAAACATAATCGTTTTAATTTTTCAAGCATTTTCAATTTTGTTTTTATTTCAAAAACTTTTTCCTTATTTAATTTTTTCGCTCTCTTTTTATGCATTTCTACCGCATTTTAGCGGTAGAAATGTATTCGTTTTAATTTTTCGAGCACTTGCATTTTTTCGTTTATTTGCAAAACTTTCTTTCCGGTTATTTTTTATTTTTTCTTTTTATGCATTTCTACCGCATTCTAGCGGTAGAAATGCAGTTGTTTTCAATTTTAGATAACTTAGTTTTTTTTTACATTTTTTGTACTTGCGCATTTATTTCCGCCTACTCGTTAAGAGTTAAATGGCGCCTGCTTATTTTAATTCTGTAGAGTGCGTGAGTTTGTAATTTTCCTTTTTTCCGCCTACTCACTTGAGTTTAATGGCTGGATTTTATTTCGGTAGAGTGTGTGTGTTTTCATTTATGTCGAGAGAGAGTGTGCGTGCGTTGCATTTATTTTGTCCTACTCGTTTGAGTAGGACCCGTATTTATTTTCTCCTACTCATTTGAGTAGGACTTGCGTGTGTGCGTTTTACTGCTTTCTTTCTCCCGCCCACGCATTCGCGCCGGGACTCGCAATTTACTGCTTTCTTCAGTCCTACTCGTTTGGGTAGGACTTGCAATTTTCTGCTTTCTTCAGTCCTACTCGTTTGGGTAGGACTTGCAATTTACAGCTTTATTTTCCTGCTTTCATTTACTGCTTTCTTTCCTGCTTTCTTTATTGCTTTCCTCGCAAGCCGTCCCCATTCCGATGAGTGGCTAATCGTTCTTAGCCCTCGGCATCGAAGAGCATTGGGACAGATAAAATAGCTTAAAATAACTAAAGGTCTAATTTTTCTAATTAATTAAAAGTACTTAAGGTTTGCCCGGGGTTAACGACGCGTAAGACCACATATCGATGTGTGGGCCCTATTTCCGTTTTCCATACGCTCGCCGAGAGGCCGTGCGTATGGGCAGATCACCCCTTGGCAAAGAGAGTTCCGCACTAACCCTCGAGAGAGGACGCACGCCAACTCTACCGGATTGGGTTCCCCACCCAATAGCGGGGTTCTTAGCGTAATGCGGGCGTTAAGAGGAATCCTTCGTCGGACGAGAGCCCGGTCGAATAGTCTTAGCGTTCAGGTGAGCGATAGCAGTATAGCTAGGTGAGCTCATTTTAGTGGAACCTCCACGGCCAAGTCTCCACCTTAATTAATTAGAAATTTAGGAGCTCTTTTTATTTAAAGTCTATTTTAGTTCAATTGTTTTTTCGGTGCCATCGAGCTAAGCTCTTCATCGGCACCACCTTATTGCCTTCTTTTCATGCTTTCATTTTTCTTTCTGCCATTTTCTGCTTTTTATTATATATAAATAACCCGACAAGTTAATTATCGGTAAAATAATAGTCCCCTCCAGGGAAGAGTAGAAATAATTGAACCGGACCCGAGAACAATACGACCTCGATATTCCACCCGGAATATCCTGTACTACTCACGATAGGTGCACTTGCCTCCTTTCGTTAAAACTCGATTTCTAAACCTTTTTTATATCCAAAATAAATAAATAAATACGCGCGCCCCGTTTTCTTAAATAAATTCACTTCCGCCTTTTTTCGCAAATAAAACCGCCGGGTCGCCGCGTGACCGTAAATAATTTTGGAGTTTTAACCATCATATGCTCGCCATCTTTGACAAGTACGTAGAAAGCATTTTGGAAGTCTTCATGGATGATTTCTCTGTCTTCGGGAATTCCTTTGATAGTTGCTTAGAGAACGTCGAAAAAGTCTTAGAGCGATGCGAAGAAACTAACCTCGCCCTAAATTGGGAAAAATGTCATTTTATGGTAAGGGAGGGGTTAGTTTTGGGACATAAAATTTCTGAAAGGGGAATTGAAGTAGACGTTGCGAAAATAGAAGTTATCGAGAAGTTGCCGCCACCTACGAACATAAAAGCCATAAGAAGTTTCCTGGGTCATGCGGGTTTCTACCGCCGCTTCATAAAGGACTTTTCCAAAATCACCAAGCCCCTTACCCATCTCTTAGAAAAAGACGCCCCATTCATCTTTGATGACCTCTGTCTAGCTGCCTTCAATTTAATAAAAGAAAAATTAGTTAATGCGCCAATCATGATAGCTCCGGTGTGGGATCTTCCTTTTGAAATAATGTGTGATGCGAGTAGTTATGCGGTGGGAGCCGTACTAGGTCAACGTATTTCCAAAAACTTCCACCCCATTTATTACGCTAGTAAAACACTCACATCTGCACAGGAAAATTACACCACAACCGAGAAGGAGCTCTTAGCTGTAGTATTCGCTTTTGACAAATTTCGCCCTTATATTACTCTTTCGAAAATTATTGTTTTTACGGACCACTCGGCCCTCAAATATCTTCTCTCTAAAACGGATGCCGAGCCTCGCTTGATTCGCTGGGTCTTACTCCTCCAGGAGTTTGACTTAGAGATCCGTGATAAGCGAGGTGCTGAGAACTTGGCCGCCGACCACCTTTCGCGCCTAGACAACCCGTTTATAGAACAATTAGACGAAAATTCTTTTCATTACTATTTTCCTGATGAGAAGCTGTTCATAATTAACACATCTACTTCTCCTTCGTTTGCCCGCATCGCCAACTATCTAGTGGCCCGTGTGCTCCCAAAAGAGTTTTCATCTCAGCAAAAGAAGAAATTCTTTTCTGAGCTAAAAAACTATTTTTGGGAGGACCCGCATCTTTTCAGAATTTGTGCCGACCAAGTGATCAGGAGGTGTGTTTCTTTCGATGAAGGATTAGATATTATTAAACATTTGCATGAAGGACCGACAGGTGGGCACTATCAAGCTGCTCGCACCGCTCACAAAGTGTTAAGCGCGGGTTTTTACTAGCCCACCCTGTTTAAAGACGCGCATGCCTTTGTGAGTAGGTGTGATAGTTGCCAACGGTCGGGGAATATTTCGAATAAAAATGAAATGCCACAAAATTATTTTCTAGAGTGCGAAGTTTTCGACCTCTGGGGGATTGATTTTGTTGGCCCTTTTCCTTCTAGCTTCGGGAATAAGTACATTTTAGTTGCCGTTGATTATGTTTCACGTTGGGCCGAAGCCCAAGCTCTTCCTACGAATGACGCCCGAGTCGTAGTTAATTTCCTAAAAAAATTATTTTCTCGATTCGGTACGCCGCGCGCTATCGTTAGTGATAGGGGTTCCCATTTCTGTAACGCGCAATTTTCAAAAATCCTAACTAAATATGGCGTTACTCATAAGCTTTCCACTACCTATCACCCCCAAACTAACGGACAAGTCGAAGTAGTGAATAGAGAAATAAAACGAATTTTAGAAAAGACTGTTTCCACATCTAGAAAAGACTGGTCCGCCAAATTAGACGATGCTCTATGGGCCTACCGAACAGCGTACAAAACCTCCCTCGGATGTACGCCATATCGGTTGGTTTATGGAAAATCGTGTCATTTACCCGTAGAGTTAGAGCACCGCGCCTTTTGGGCCTTGCGATTTTTAAACTTCGATCCCAACTCCGTCGGCGATTTTAGAAAATTTCAACTTAACGAACTCGACGAGTGGCGCTCTTACGCGTATGAAAATAACAGACTTTATAAAGAGCGGACGAAGCGTTTACACGACCGACATCTTAGGCACCCAAAAATCTTTAAGCCAGGCGACCAAGTGCTTCTTTATAACTCTCGTTTACGTTTATTCCCGGGTAAATTAAAATCACGTTGGTCTGGGCCTTTTACTGTTTTAGAAGTCTTTTCTTACGGTACTGTTTTAATTTCCCACCCTGATAAGGGTAATTTCAAAGTGAATGGTCAGCGTCTTAAACTGTATTTCTGTGATGATGTCAGTCTCAACCCTGTTAACTCTATCTTTCCGGTCCTGACATTTGATTAATCTGAACTTTATTTTTCTCAAAAACTTTGACTTTATTCGAACTTTATTTTTAAACAATATTTGGGACAATCTTATTTTGATGCGTCGAGCTCAAACGATGCTTTAAACAAAGGGCGCTCTTGGGAGGCAACCCAAGTTATCTTTTTCTGTTTTCTTTCTTTTACACTTTTTGCCCCGACTGGCTCCGGCAAGCTGAAACTTCTACGATCGCCTGCTCCAACGATTCTGCTTCCATGCCAAAGTCCGCCGGACGACGTTTCATGAAGATCCACAGCACAGGCATGGAGGAGCGGCATCACTCAACTTGCCCTGTAAAATAAAACCGGGGAAGTACCTGTTTTTCAATTCTATCTTTTATTTCTGTACTTTACTTTTCTCTCATTCTCCGACCTCCTTCTCCATTGCGGACAATGTAGATTTTAAGCTTGGGGGAGGACTTCCTCCTTCTTTTTGTTTTCTTTTTGTTTTGTAAATATCCCAAAAAATCCAAAATTTCAAAAAATTTCAAAAAATTATTATATATATATAGCTGCATTTTGGTATTTCAATAAGTACCCCATGTTTATGTTTTGTTTTTCTCAAACTTCTTTATAAACAACGTAGTTAATTATAATTTTTCTAATCATTCTTTTTAATCATATTTCACAAGTAAAATGTTGGCCATGCTGTGTTTCTAATTCACGGTAGCATGTTAAGGTAAAATATTTCTCTAAACCGTGCATTTCTATTATGATTTTCCGTTCTTTATTTTCTTTACTTTCTCTAAAAATTTATCATCCACTATTTTCCTTTTCGTCTTTAGATGATTTTTGTAAGAACATATTTTGAATAACGTAGTAGATATGAACGATCCAAGTGACATATTATTTTTATTTTCAAGATAATTTCATCAATCTTCTTTTATTATCTCGAACTTGCTTTTTGAAATTTATCGACTCTATGTTTTAAATAAATTTTAAAAAAAAAGCGTGAAAATGATTTAGGCCATTTTTGTTTACGTTTGAGCTTTCTTGCCAACATAAACTCTTTTACCACTAGTTATCCGCTTTTGAGCCTTTTTTCCAAATTCATTTGATAACTCCACACACCATTTCATTTTCACCAAAGCCCAAATTCCTACCTATCTAATCACGCTAATTTTTTTTGATAGGAAATTTTTTCTTATCTTTGGAGAAATTGTTGACAAAGGTGTACTCAAAAGAAATAAAAAAAAAAGAAGAAAAAAAATGAATGAAAATAATAATAATAATAAAAAGATATAAATAATCATAAAGAGAAAAAAATAAATTTATTTATACATATTTTGTTTAAAATAAATTTATTTTTTTTTTGAAACTCGTTATTTTGGTTTAGTGTGATTTTTAAGCCTCCATGTTTATATTTGAATTCCACTCCTATTCATATTCCTAAACCAAACGTTTCGGTCCTATTAAGTCCTTTTGATTCACGCCCTTTTTTTTAATTTTATTTAACAACTAAGAAAAGAAGAAAAGTAAATCAGTTTTAGTTTTGGATTTAAACTTAGATTTTTGTTATTTAATTGATATAATTATAATGCGTTGCTTGGATCTAGTAATAACTCAATACGTTATTTTCATTTTCATTACCTTGCTCAAATCTATTTAAAGAATTTCGTCAAAATTCTGGATGATTTATTTTTATTAAGTAAAGTTTATAAAAGTTAAATCATAACTAAATAATTGTTTTAGATTTACGTTTTACATTCTCCCTACCTAGAATTTCGCATAGTACTTGTGTAAGTATGATTAAAACTTTTTGAATTAGTCACTCTTATGATTAGCTAGTCTTTATATCTTTGCTTGGGAACAAGCAAAACTTAAGCTTGGGGGAATTTGATAATACGGTTTGCAGTCAATTTTATTAGGATATTTTCGGGGTTTAAAAGCAAATCATGTCTTGTAAAGTACTTGTTTTGATTCCCCTTTGTATATATTTTTGTCGCTAATGCATTTTTTCTGCTTTTGCAGGTTTTCACGGCTTTCAGCCGAATTTTGCTGTGACACGCCCCAAGGTCACGCCCTACCAGGGCGTGTACCTAGGGCGTGTACCCAGAGGAATGAAGCAATTGGTCCGAAACTGCATTCCGTGGAAACTTAGTGTACACACCCTCGGTCACGCCCGTGTCACATCCGACACGGGCGTGTACTAGAGGCGTGTCCCTAGGTTCCGAGGAATCGCCGCAGCGCGCTCGTTTTTCCCGCTCCACCGTCGCACCGAAAGTGTCACGCCCCAGGGTCACGCCTGACTCGGGCGTGACATATGGGCGTGTACTTCAGCAATTCCGCCCGTCACCTCCAGCATTCAATTTCAGCTCAACAAAGTCACGCCGCAAAGAACACGCCCCAGGTACACACCCCACCAGGGCATGACTTGTGGGCGTGTACCTCAACTACTTCGTCAGAATTCAATTCCTGCCCGAAAAAGTCGCGCCGAATGTGTCACGCCCCAGGGTCACGCCCGACCAGGGCGTGACAGGGGGGCGTGACCCGACCCAAAAAATTCTATAAATAGAGCCCAACTCCAGGGGTTTTAGGACAACTTTTCGCTTTGAGAGGGGAGGTTCTGTCCTTTGTATTTCTGAACTTTTTAAGCATGTCTTTCTATTTTTAGTTCGTAGCTCTAGCTTTATGCTTTCCCTGTATTAGCTCCTAGCTTCTTTCTGTAGTATAATGTTAATGATAGCGTAGTTTACCTTTCCATGCACTTGTAATCTCTAGTTTTCAAGCTGTAATATCTATGTTTCCATTAATAAAAGTGTTGTTTTCTCTTTCATTTCTGCTCTATTTTCACTATGCTTTTCTACTCATCCCCCCTCTTCCACCTCACCATGATTAACTAATCCTCCATATACTCGATCTTAATGATCCGAGGTTCGAGTGATTAGGTTATGATGCTTTGAATCTTACCTTTTCTATTTAGGGTTTAGCTTTGAATTACTCTTGATTTATCACGGGTTGGAGGTATATCATTGATATATACTCTCCACCTTTGCTTTCATTCTGGGCTAGCCGAGAGGCCGAAAGGTTGAAATGAGCACTCAAGAGTAAAGGGAGTTGTTCGCACCCCTCGAGAGACGCAGACGTTCAAATCTCCCGGATTGGAGTAAAATCCATTAGAGGGGTTCACCGCGTAAAGCGAGTTTTAGGCCTCCGATTTAGGCGAAAGTCGGTCGGACCTTCCTAAACTCAGTTAGGCACGGCCTTCGAGAGAAGCGTGTCAATATTCATGGAACCTCCACGGTCAAGGACCTTTACCCTAATTAGCTTAGGTTTATTTATCGTATTTTTCTAACCACTCTTGCCGAGGTGATTTCTGATCGAGTGCATTTTCCCCTTCATCGTTACTAAGCTTAAGTTAATCGCTCTTTTAGCTCTCTTTAACTTTTCATGCAAATAGCTCTCTTTCATTGCAAGTAGTTCTCTCCCTTTAGCACGTTCAGCTTTCTTCTCAAAAACTTAATTTTTCCGTCGATAAAATAATAGATTTCGTGTGAGTAAGCTTACTCAACTGTTCCCGGATTTCAATACGACACTTGTGTCCCCTAGCTGCATTTCGATAGGTATACTTGCCTTGATGAATTGTTAGTTTGGTATTTTCTCCTTGCAGATATCTCAGAGACAATCAACATGCTCTAATATAGTACTTGGACAGTGGATGTGTAAGTCCCCTCCCACTTACTAAGGAGGTTACCCGGTCTTATGCCCAAAACTGCCACCTTACGATGACACTAGTACACGGACTAGTCGACACCGCAAGACGCCAATCCTGCCGGCTAGTTAGATCATTAACCTGTAGGCCAATTTGAGAATATAAGTATAAAAAGGAGTAAATAAAACTAACAAGTCCACAAAATCATAGTACAAGATCATAATATATGGAAATAAAAAGGTACATACGATAGTCCACAATGAGTACAGAAAGATAAAAGGGCTTAAGCCCTTACATAGTAATCAAATCTCTCTCTCTCTCTCTCATAAATCAAAATCATGCGGAAGCTAATTTATCATCGGTACACTCGTCATCACCTGATGTCAGGCTGCAGTAGTAGTAGATGGTATCGTCTCCTCAGGTTCTGCCACCTCGTCCTGCTGCTCATGCTGGTGCTCCAAATACTCGAGCTCCTACAGTCACAACCGACCATTAGTCATAAAGACTAAGCCATTTTCTCCCCGCCTCACCTCCGCAACTCCTAGGTAACGAGCGGGAGGACGAAGCAAAGGACAACAAGGGGTATAAAAAAGGAAAGCCGATGATAGTGAATCTAATCTATCATGGTTATAGAATAACAAGTATATCTCTACACTAGCAGTTCTATATAGTACAAGTGAAGTATGTAGAAATAGTACTGAAAAGAAGTGCTGTAAATAAAGTAAAGAACGGAGCAGTAAGAAGACTAAACTACTGCTAAGTTATCGTGACAAAAGCACCTTAACTTATATGAATGCTCATACAAACTTATAAGTTAAGGTTTCATAAATGTAACTTATCATATAAAAGAGCTCATACTAATTTATATGATAAGGATCTATGGTGCGTATGTCCTAGTATGTATGTATGTTATGATATACGGGTTATGATTCATACAAGTACAACTCACACATGCAACCATGTGATCACAGACCTTTCGTTCCCACTTTTTTTAGATAGCTTAACTCTCTGGTACCACCGTTATGGCTACGGCAGCAGCGGAATGGGCGCTTCCACTTCCTAGGCGGGTATGCACACTACCAAGCCCAGACCCTTTGTACGCCTCTTGTACGTCCTAGGTGTACTCTAGAGTATCTGCGTACTAATGTTGGCTACATGCCAGACTTCTCTTGGTCGGGTGTGCGTTATTGGGGATTGTCCTCCAGACAGCAGTATAAATAACCTACTGGCCCCTCAAACCCTCACACCTCACCAGAGTCACCGTACTGCCATCGGTGTGACGATTGACCCAGTACCGCATGACCCGCCACTTGTTTATTTCTATGCACATGCAAGGTATTCCAACCCGAGCCTCCATCTCGCAGGACCAACCCGTACTGAAGTAAACCTCTCAAGCCTCCAGCTCGCAGGACCAGACATGTCCTGTTATCGAAGCCTAAGCCTTCAGCTCACAGGACCAAAATTGTCCTGATATCAAACACCCGAGCCTTCAGCTCGCAGGACCAAACTTGTCTTAATATCAACCACCCGAGCCTTCAGCTCGCGAGACTAACCCGTCCTGAATCCCTCCAACCCTTCACGGGTGATATGCGGATTATGATTCATACAAGTGCAACTCACACACGCGACTCTGTGCCCGTTGAAGGGTCTCGGGGGCACTAGGAACTAAGATGGGCATGAAATTCAAAGCTCCCTTTCTCAAGGACATTTACTCGTATTAGTGTTTACCCATTATTAATACCCAACTTTCCATGTTAATCTGGTGTGAACCTATTGACTTAAGTTATTATTGGGGGAGCAGCGGTCTTCCACCGGCCTCCGTTCTAGTTATACTCCTTGGGGTTTACACGTTATCACTCGTTACTATGTAGTGACCCACTTGGCCCAACCAAGGTTCAACTTACCAATATAGTTCTCAATACGACCATCTATCATATCCCTTGTAGGTCCTAGGGTTATACGCTATTTTTGTTAAACACAACCCATGACCTAACACTAATCAATATGATATAACTTTAAATTTCTTGGTCCAAATGACCCTAAATATTTATCATGAGTTTGTCAGGTGTATGATGTTGACCATTTAGAATTTCATCATTTTTTTAAGTATTTAGGACCCTAAATTAAATCGTTTAATTAAGTGAACTTAGTCACTTTGTATATGAACTACTATATCAAATAGTCCAATATGTCTAAGTAATTACCTGGAGTTCATCTAGGTTATAAATGACTATCTACCAAGAGTCCTAATTTTCAATTTAATTTACCATACATTTTCTATTTATAATTAAATCCACAATTATTCCATTTTCCAAATGAAGTACCTAAAATATACCACCAAAAATTTATGGAAAATTACTTGTGATCAACATTGTCATAGTAATACTCAAGAAAAAAATTCATGATCCTAGCCAGTGGTTTGACCTAACATAATTGCATATAAATATTATTACTAAAATGCCACTACTAAGGTTTTTAACATAATTAATCATCCCAAAATTCTCAAATAAATATAGAGGGGTTTATATCATAAAAATAAGATACTATGCATTTTTCCATAATTTTCCAACAGTATTACCCCTATTTTTAATTTAATTTCCAAAAAAGGGAAAATGGTAAATCTACTATGTACACAAGATAAAACTCTCAAACAAGCTCATAACTTTTTTAGGACATGTAAAATATCCTATTAGGGCTTGTAACAAAATTCTAAAAATTTATAAAGTCAGTAGCCCTATTTCCCAATTTTATTTCTAAATGAGCCTATTTTCCAATAAATCAAATTAATGAGATTTTTTATGCCAAAAATCCCAATATTTCTAAGGGAGGTGTATTTTATCCATTTAAGCCTCTTTCCAAAGTTTTTCGGACATTCATTGGTCCAAATGAGCTAATTTCTCATTTTCTCATATCTACTATTGGCACACCATTTACAAATATACATCCACCATGCATGTTGGATTTCCCAAACATGGAGAGGTCCAAATAGTATGAAATTTTTACCATGGTCATACAATGACCCAATAACCATGACACCCAAATTTGGAGTCATTTAGACAAGGGAATCTCCCCTATATTCTATTTATTTAATATTTGATATTTATATAAAACTATAGAAAAATACCACCCAAAATTCTGATTTTTTGGCAGGACCTAAGTCTAACATAAACATATGCATGAACTAAATTTCATTGCATGGGGACTTAGGGTTTGGCCTAGGTATCCATTTAAAATTTTGCCCTAACCTAGGAGCAATCCTAGGAGAACTGTCGTAGAGGGAGCTACAGTGCTCCAAATTATAAGTTTAGGGTATCATATTAAAGGCGAGACATAGATCTACCTTTGTTATGTTGATGGATTTCTCCCGGTGATATGGCCGCCAGAGGAGACTCCTCCAACGAACCCGAGCTAGAAGAAAAGCTCGGTAAAATCTCACTTTGCTCACATGGTATCAGGATCAATTGAGCCCGATATCTATCCTAATAGAACTAGAAATCTAGCACAATGGGAGGGGAGGAGAAACAGGCATGTTGTCTTGCATGGCAGCGGGTTTGGTGGCAGTGAGCCATGTCCGACACTTGCTCTGACGAACAAGCTAACTTCCTGGTTCCTCTGAATAATCTTCTGCTCCAGCTGTCGATTTCTGCTCCTTAGGGCTCATTGATGGTGATGGAGGGGTGGAATGGGGGTGAGGTTGGCTGTTAGTGGAGTTTTGTCCAAGGGAGTGGCCATCTATGAGCATAGTATGATCCTCCTTGCTGTCAATTGGCCACCAGCCACTAATTTCTACTGTAAAGAAGCTTGGGAGTTCAGCCAAAGGCTTGGGCAGAGGGAAGGAGGGCCATGTGGCCTTCATTCTTTTTTTTTTCTTTCTGCGCTCTCCACTTTTAGCCTGATTTTCAAAAGTGCCCCCTTGCATGCCACTACCCTCCAAATTCAGAGGGTATGAGCTGTAAATAAACATTTGGACTGGTCATGGGCCTTGGTTCCTGGGCCTAGCCCTTTGGGAATGGGCTTGGCCTCTCTTTTCCTCCTTTAGGCTTCATGTTGACTTTGTTGACCTTTTGAGTTGACTTTGTCAACTTGATGACTGGGTTGGCCCCACTTGATGGTCATGGACCATATGGCACCACGCAATATGGGTTGGACCATGGTGGTGCCCACTTGGTCTAATTGGGCCCATATGTGTGGATTTGACCAATTTAGGGTTTAGGGCTGACTTGGGTTAACTTAGGTCAGTTGGTGACCCAATTGTATGGCTTTGGTTCACTTAGATTGTTTTTAGGGTTAGGGGCATAGTGGTGGGGCCAATGTGTGGCTAAGGTTCCAATTTATGGTAGTTTGACTTGAGTTGACTTGAGCCCTAAGTGGACCCTATGTGAATCCACCCTAACTCCATAGGTTAAACCTAGCCTAAACCCATACCCCCACCACATGTCCTAACCTAATCTAAGTTTAGGGGTCTAATATGAAATGAGATGTTACCAATCCCAATAAACAAAAAAATAATTTCGTCACCAAAATTCAAGTTCGGGTCTATGAGGTTTTTATGCACAAGAATTTAAGAAACTTTAAACAAAATAAAAGTATACCTAAGGCGAAATGCTCTGGGTACCGTTCTTAGCTCAAATCCATCGGCTCCCAGGCGTGCTCCTCTCGTTCATGGTTGGACCGCAACACCTTTACCATGGGAACCTTCTTCTTCCGCAGCACTCGAATGTTGTATCATCGATCCGGATCGGCTCCAAACAAACTGATCTATCGGGTGCTACCGGGCCTGCCGTAGTGATAATATACTGCTCTAGCCGAAGGAGAGCTCTCCTAAGCGAAGAGACTTGGAAGATGTCGTGCAAAGTCCCTAACTCTGGCGGTAGCTCCAGCCTGTAAGCCAAAGGACCGATCCGCTCCAGGATCAAGTATGGTCCCATAAATCGAGGGTTGAGCTTCTTGTGCCTCCGCACCCGCGAGACACCGTGCACCGGATGTATCTTCAAGAACACTCTATCCCCCACCTGGAACTCCACCTTCTGATGCCTCGCATCGTAGTACTTGGCCTGCCTACTCTGATCCTCCAACATCTGATCCCTAATTAGTCATATCTGAGCATCCGTATCATCAATATATTTTTATTCAAGTGTCATGGGGTCCTCATCCTAGACCCAAGATAGTGGTGTCCGACACTCCTTCCATACTGAGCCTCATATGGTATCATCCCAATACTAGACTGGTGACTGTTGTTGTATGAGAACTCAATCAGTGACAATAGTTTCTCCCAGGGCTTCCTCGTGTCTAGTATACATAAACGTAGGAGATCCTCCAAAGTCATGTTGGTCCGCTCTGTCTGGTCGTCGATCTGCGGATGGAAAGTGGTGCTAAAAGAAAGTTGAGAACCTAAGTATGCCTGCACCACTCTCCACTCCGTAGAAGTAAACCGACCATCACGATCCGAGACAATCATCCTGGGAACGCCGTGGTACCTGACGAACTGCTCCACAAACAACCTCACCAAAGTAGCAACTGGGTTGTCCTTCATGATCAGTATAAACTGGGCCACCTTGGTTAGAATATCGACAATGATCCATATAGAATCTTGCCCAGAGTGGGAGCGAGGCAATCCGTGCACGGAGTCCATAGCTATATCCTCGAACTTCCACTCTAGCACTGACAATGACTATAGTAGTTGTAACGGCCTAGGTTTAGAGCTCAGAGGCCCACGACATAACCGTGCAGCTTGTCTCGCCCCTGACCCCCGCTACAGGACTACAGTCTGTACCACCCAAATCCATTTCCGGCCTGTTTCTCAGCACGATGGGTTTTTGAGCATGCCAGGTTTCGAACCCAACACCTCCTTGATAAGCCACCGCCGGCGATTGTCGCCACCACCTCCGTTGTGGTAGTGGCTAGTGATTCCCGATGATATAGCCATCGAAGGCAGCTCCTCCGGGGAACCCGAGCTAGAAGAAAAGCTCGGTAAATTATCACTTTGATCACATGGTGTCGGGCTCAATTGAGCCTGATATCTCTCCTAATAGAACTAGAAATCTAGCACAAGGGGAGGGGAGGAGAAATGGACCTGTAGCCTTGCTTGGTGGCGGGTTTGGTGGCAGTAAGCCATGTCCGACACTTGCTCTGGCACACTACCTAACTTCCTGGTTCCTCCGGCTAATCCTCTGCTCCAGCTGTCGATTTCTGCTCCTTAGGGCTCACTGAAGGTGATGGGGGGGTGGAATATGGATGAGGTTAGCTGTTAGTGGAGTTTTGTCTAAGGGGATGGCCGACCATGAGCATAGGATGATCCTCCTTGCTGCCAAGTGGCCACCAGCCCCTAATCTCTACTGTAATGAATCTTGGGAGCTCAGCCAAAGTCTTGGGCAGAGGGAAGGAGGGCCATGTTCATCCCCTCTTTGCCTCCCTCCTCTCCCATCTTTTTAGCCTAATTTCCAAAAAATCCCACTTGCATTTCACTACCCTCCAAATTCTGAGGGTAGGGGCTGCAAATAAACACTTGGGCTAGTCATGGACCTTGGCTCATGGGCCTAGCCCATTTGGAATGGGCTTGGACTCTCTTTTCCTCATTTAGGCTTCATGTTGACTTTGTTGACTTTTGAGTTGACTTGGTCAACTTGATGAGTGGGTTGTCCCCACTTGATTGTCATGGTCCCTATGGCACCACCCAATATGGGTTGGGCCCTGGTGGTGCCCCGCTTGGGCTAATTGGGCACATATGTGTGGATTTGGCCAATTTAGGGTTTAGAGTTGACTTGGGTCAACTTGGGTCAATTGGTGACCCAATGGTATGGCCTTGGTTCACTTAGATTTTTTTTAGGGTTTGGGGCATAATGGTGCGGCCAATGTGTAGCTAAGGTTCCAATTTGGGGCTAGTTTGACTTGAGTTGACTTGAGCCCTAAGTGGGCCCTTTGTGAATCCACCCTAACTCCATGGGTCAAACCAAGTCTAAACCCATACCCCCACCACATGTCCTAACCTAATCTAAGTTTAGAGGTCTAATAAGAAATGGGATGTTACAGGATGTTCCAGATACATGACTGGAACAAGGTGCCACCTGAAAGATTATACTCCTGTGAAGAATGGACCTAAGGTGATAATTGGAGGTTCAGATAGAGGTGTTACTAGTGTAACTCCCCAAGGTTTCCCAAAGCAGAAAAAGCACTTCTGGAAGATACCGCCGACAGTAGAGTTAACGTCGGCAGTACCTCCTGGGTATTTTAGCTTATTGCGTCAAGAGCGTTGAGTGGACTCAACGAGCGCCGATTGCTATCGCGCAGTGATAGTCGCTATCACATGACGATAGAATGTATATTAAGCAGTCAGAGTTCTCGTGAAGCTAACGCCTGGCGATAGCGATATTACAGACGATAGTAGTGTCAAATAAATTGACAGGGGTCTCAGGAAGCTACCGCCCGACGTTAGTGTTATCGCTGGAGGTGGCAGGGATAATTAAATTGGTAGAGTTCTCTGAAATCTATAGCCTAGCGATAGTGTTACCGCTGGCGATAGCAGAGTCGATTTAATTGAAGAGGTTCTCGGATTCCTACCGCGTGGCGGTAGCAGGTATCACATGGAGATAGCTTCGGCCATCATATCGTAACTGACGCCGACTATCGGATGGAGTTAGCATTCTATCGCACAGCGATAGTGAATTCATAACGGCGTTGCCACATGTCGGCCCATGATTGGAGGGTCTGGGCGTTACAAGCGAAACGAGGCGGTACCGCGCGACAGTAGTAAGTTACCGCGTGGCGGTAGCAGGTTATATATGGCTAGTTTGGTCATTTTCTCTTCATTTTTCATGAGTTGGAGAGATTGGCCTGGTTTTTTGGAGGAAGAGTATCAGCACCAGAAGGAGGGAGTTCTCGTCGCCGTTCATTTTTCGGATCTCAGATTTGAACGACGAGTTCGGATTTGCGGAGGCAAAGTCGGAGCGGTCGTGTTCAATGGTCTAGATTTCTCCCATGGCGCCAAAGCATATATCAAGGGTAATGATTCTCTTCCTTGGACATGTGAAGTCATTTGTTTGGCATTTTAGGGTAGTCATTCCACAAACACGTGGAAGTGGTTCTCCCTACGGGCAGATCTGTGTATCCCCATAGTATTGCATTTAGATCCAAAATCGTAGTACAGAATATGCATACTGTGTGACGCCCATCCGTACGGGTTAGTCTGGATTGGTGATGATTATGTGTTTTATATGCGCGATAATACTTCGTGTTAATCGTGTGGATTTCGGGGTTGCGGGGTGTGCTGTTGGCTGCAGTAAGAGTACTGGAGGCGGTCTCCAGGAAAACAACTGATTAAAGGGAAGAAACGATAGTCAGACCCTTACCGCCCAGCTGTAGTGCTACCGCTAGCGATAGTTCCCAGTGAACAATGTATTGTTGAGAGGCCTGTCTCGTGGAGACTTGAGGGCTATTGTTATGAGGCCTGTCTTGCGGAGAACTGAGGGCCGTATTTAGGAGCGTGAGCTTAATCTGCTCAGCTTTGGTGGCCCTATGTGCCAGTCTTTAGCATAATTGGGTTATGTGTATTGTTAATGGGCAAGGGGAGGCTGACCCGTGTTATAGCTTGAGAGCCTGACGATTTGAGCAGCGTGCTGTGGCTAACCTGTACCCGCTCTATCGCGTTCGACTTAGAGTGAGTCAGTGGCATGAATCCAGTTGGGAGCGCCTTGAATTTGTCGTAGCATAGAGAGAAGGACTTTGGCTTCAGTCTTAGTAAGTCTTTTAATGCTTATAGATGTCGTTAGGAGAACGATGTTTTTGCCTGAAATCTAGGCACACTAATAATATGCCCTGAGTGCACGGAGTGTTGGGTCGGCAGTGCCAACGCTTGTGGCGAATGATGTTTAGTCTGCTATTCTGAGTAGCACCGCTACCCTGAGTGAGGGGTAGGGTCATTATAATTTGGTCAGCTAATGCTGACCATTGCTTTTGTTTGCCACTGTTGTGGTGGGATGTTGCTTGCAGCTGCAGCTGAGCCCAGTGGGAAGTAGCGGGCTATAACCCAGTATAGTTATGTCGGCCCTCGAAGGACAAAGCGAATAGCTAGTGCTTACTTTATAGTTCATGTGTGGCCAGCTTGCGTGCCGAAGTATGCAAAATAATTTTATTCAAGTAAACATTGTAAGGCCTTAAGGCCATGACTATGCTTTTGTGTATTTGTTGTACTCATTCATATCTCTATGTCTAGTGGACATTCATGTTTGGTGGGTTCTATTTATTACCTTTAAAATACTTCCGCTAGAATGTACTCTGCATTAGGATACATTGTGTTGGGTGATGGTTTCAATTTGTAACTCCTTTGTCTGTCTGTGGTATATGGCGTCGGGCCCCGACCGAACCTACTACTATATGCTTCTTGACGGATAGGGGCCTTATAATTTGGTATCATACTCTGGTGTCGGTCTTTCTTTTTCAAATTCATGGGCGAATTATTTTAAGGGGTGGTGAGCGCACGTGTGTGCGTTACCGTTATAACAAAAAAGAACCAATGAATGTCCACTTAGGAATGAAAATACACATGTTTGAGGAACCTGAGTGTTCCGATGATTTCGTGTAGACAATTTGTTTGTCACCTAATGGAGTGTTCTTACAATTATAGGTGACTAGGAGCGGTGCGGGGCAGTCGCAACAACAACACTCCGCAGAAAGTAGTGCGCTGAACAATGTGCATGCGACCCCTCCTTCTGCAGAAACCATATGGATGGTAGCGAAAGCAGTGTTGGCTATGATCAATACACAACCGGGACAGCAAGTGCAGGCTACTATCCCTGGTGTGGGTCATGTATTGCCTCAGGTAGCGGAACCTATGGTAGTGGATCAGGGAGCGGCAGAGCCCGCGGTGCAGAGGAGAGCGACAGAGAAGTAGTTAAAACATGTGATGAGCTTCAGTCCACCAACGTTTGCGGGGATAGGAACCCCAACTCAAGCCTAGGACTGGCTGTCTAGAGTTAAAAGAATCATGTCCGCAACAAAAACCGAGGAGTGGCAGAAGGTTACAATAGCAACCTTCCTTCTTGATGGCGAAGCAGACTATGGTGGGATGAGTTAGATCTAAATAATTTGGTTGGGATACAGCTCAGTGACGTCTCGTTGGAAGAGTTCACGAGGCTATTTCTGGCACGGTTCATCCCAACCACGCAGAACATAGCTATGGAGAATCAGTTCTAGAGGTTGACTCAATGTGAGAGGAGTGTGGAAGAATACCTCAACGAGTTCACAAGATTGGGACGGTATGCTGGCTCAATTTTTACTAACTAGGAGTGCAAGACGAATCGGTTTTATGAAGGACTGCGCGATGATCTAAGGTTGCTGCTCTCAGGTCCTATGATGCAGGGTTTTCTAGTGTAGGTCAATACTGCTCGGTCTCTAGAGCAAGATCTGAATAGGGTTCATAGCAATAAGGAGTTGGCAGTGAAGAGCCCGGAATTCAAAGTGCTGAGACCCCTGAAGTCTGGGTACCAAAAGTGAAACAAGAAGGCCAGGCCTTCCGTACCGTCTTCTTCGTCCATTACTTCTGGAGCATCGACTAGGAGTGGAGACCCAATACATTGCTTCACTTGTGGAAAGCCGGGGAATATAGCTCGGGAGTGTCGTAGTGGCCCTCCCAGAACTGAGCGGAAGGCAGGAGCAACTTATGCTAAAAAGGGAAAGGCAACGTAGTCAACCACATCCTACCAAGCTCCAGCCCAACCAAGAGTGTATAACCTTGGCCAGCAAGAGGCCATAAAGCAAGGGGATGTGGTGTCAAGTATGTGCTAGAGTATAGCTTTAGCGTTTTCTATACGTTACGTCTTATGCTTTGGTTGTTCGATTGTTATGTTATAGGATTTGTCATGATTAAGGATTGTCCGGCTCGAGCACTGTTTGATACAGGAGCTTCACACTCCTTTCGATCTGAATACTTTGTATCACGTATTAGAGTGCCTACTTCAGCGGCGAAGGATAGGTTGGATGTGCTGCTTTCGAACGGGTGTTCGATGCGCGCGGATAAGGTCTGTTTTGTTAAAGTGCTGATAGGAAATCAAGCCTTTGCCTTGGAAGCATCCCTACTACCGATAGTATAGTATGACGTAATCTTTGGAATGTACTGGCTCTCAGAGTAGCGTGCGTTTATTGATTGTAGTTTGAAGTTTGTCAAGCTGGGTGGGGATACATGTCAAAAGACTACCTTTTCTGAGATGAAGGGTTCGAGCAAGATGATCATGTCTGCTCTCCAAGTGGTTAAGATGGTGCATGAGGGTGCGGATCTGTTCTTCACTCTCTTAGAGGATAAGAAGACCAAGCCCAGATTGGCTAGTATTCTAGTAGCATCGAAGTTTGTCGATGTCTTCCCCGAAGATCTCCCCGGAGCTCCACCTCGGCGAGAGATTGATTTCACCATTGAGTTGGTGTCGGGTTCCAAACCTGTGTCACAGTCTCCATACCGCATAGCACCGAGGGAAATGGTAGATGTTGAAACCGAAAAATGGTCTCTTGTGGAGTTCACCCTTAGGGAAGGGGTGATCGCGCACCTACTTCGCTCCTGCATGCAAAACAATAAGGAAAACAAGGAAGAACTGACCCAAGGGATCTGCGGGGAGGACCCACCACACACCCGAAAGATCTTAGAGCGCTTCCCCTCCTTGGCCAAAGGCCGAGCTAAGGTATCCTCAGAAAGCGCTTGAGAGATGGAGCAAGAGGGCACAAGAAACTTGTTTCCTGAGGTACCCCTTGGGTCATATTTATAGATTTCTGAAAACGGCCTGCAAATAGCCAACTCTCGCTGTTCTGAATGGCTATGTGCAGTCCAGATTGGCCCACCAACAGCGTAACTCCGCTGTTCTGAAAGGCTATGGGCAGGCCAGCGGGGGCAAAATAGTAAAAAGTACCTCATAGACCTGGGCGAGCTGAGGAGCTCGGTAACCCCTAAAGGTAATGCTCGTCTACTGTCTGCTGAGCTCCATAGGGCGAGTGCGAGCTGGCTATGGTGCTCGCCCTTCGATCTTCCTTCATTAGTCGAGCTAAGCTCGGGCTTCGCGGAGCTAAGCTCGGTGAGTGTCGAGCTCGGGGTCGACGAATGCCGAGCTCAGCCTTCAGATTTCCCTGCCGAGCTCACATGCTACCTTCAGATTTCCCTGCCGAGCTCGCCTGCTGCCTAGGCGATTTGAACCGGCCAGTCTGGTTCCTAGCGACCCCACTCACCGGATATGGAGTTGTACACAATCCCCGCTCTTTTTGAGCTTGGCAAAGATCGGAAAGAAACATCCAACCCCAGGTGTTTGGCGAGTGCGGGGTGAACCAGAGAGAATCTTCAGGTGGGGTCCACCTATGGCTGTATATATACACCTGCATAACTGCCTGACTCTTGCCATTCCCTTTGCTCTAGCCCTGCCGAGATGCCGATCCCAAAGGAGATCCAAGAGCGGCTCGCGCGGGTTCGCCAGACCTCAGCTGCTCACGTAGATGCCCTGACTGTAGTTCCGCCCGATGTCCCGCAGGGTGACTCAGTTGATCCCAACCCCAAGAGGGTGAAACCGTTTCCTCAAGTGGTCGAGCCCATTTATGATGCCCTGAGAACCACCTTGGAGCATGGGACCGACTCCTCCACTCTGCATGCCCCTGAGAAGGGCAAGAATATTGTTGTCATCTGCGATGGCTCGGACAGCCAGCTTGATGGCATGGGGGCGCCACGCCGCAAGACTCTACCCCGCGAGCCAAGACCACACTTGGGGACTCGTGATTCATAACTCCAGAGAACCATCCCCGGAACCCGTCCCCCCCTTTGGGACCTTGGGGGTGAGTTCGCAGAAGCTGACCTCGCCGGTGCGCGCCCCCTCCCCTCTGCGAGCTGTCGTGACTACAGGGGCGGGCGCGGAAACCATCCCCATCCAGGGATTCGAGCTCCTCTCACCGGGAAAGCGCTGCCCAGGCAGCGGGAAGGACCTGAGGTTTGTCCCTCCCCGCACCTCCTTGGAGATGCCGAGATCGTCAGGTTTACTTGGCCTTGAATTCTTATCTCGTGATTTTCCAGCACACCTCTCCTTGTTGATGTTTCTGTCTTCACAGCTCCCCCCCAGCCTATCCGCGGGTGAGGAGTCTTTGCGGGCAGCCCACTACTCTCCCCTCCCCTCCCCAAGCTCGCTGGACACTTACTTAGGACCTGAAGTGGAGCAAGGCGAGCTGATATGGAGGGGGGTCAAGCTCTTCAAGAAACTTTTGCGTGGGTTGTGCGAGGTGCAGGAGGTCAATGAGGCGCTGCAACGCGACTATGTGCGCTTCGCTGACGAGGTGCGAAGTGGCCAGGCTGGTGAGATGACGTCTTCTTCCCGACTTCTAGATGAGATCGATGACGGCCTCTCGGGGGCGCAGAGGAATTCGGGGAGGATCTGCGAGCTTCTCCGCGCGCGGAAGTTTGGGGGGAGGGGGATGCGAGGCCTGGGTAGATAAAAAGCGGCTCCCTTGCCGAGCCGACCGGCACTCGCCTCCTGGTTCACCCCCTGCCCGCATGCCCTGCTTTTTTATTCCTGCACTTGATTTCTGTAATAGATAACTTCAAACATTCTTAGATGTGTGGTATTTGGGTCATAATAATTATATTGCTTCTTATTAATCTTGGCTTGGGGTGGAACGTGCCGGACATCGGCGAGCTCGGGGTTGGCGAGCTGGGACGGCGAGCTGGGCCGATTGGACAGCTTGACCCCAGATTTCTCTTTCTATAAATAAGCCCTCCCCCCCCCCACCACCAACCTCGTACTACCGCCTTAACTGTCTGCTTTTTCTCTCTCTTCTCATGCCCCTTCTCTTTCGTATTCACACTCCACCCCTTTCTGCAAGCATGGGCAAGACCAATCCTGACGTCGATGTCCACACCAAATTCGCCCAACATTTTAGAGACTACTGCTTCTTCGAGGGAAACACCAGCGAGGCCGAGCTCGCTGAATTTGTCAGCGACCATGTGCCGCCCGGCTTTGAAGCGTGCCGACCTAGGGAGGGGGAGTCCATCAACTCCTTCTATGATGATGAGCTCGCCTTCCCCATCTCACATTTTAAGGTGGGGTTGCGACTCCCCCTTTGGCCGGAAATCCGCCAAATCTTGAAGTACTACGGCACGGTGCCCGTGTAGCTGAACTCGAACGCCATCGCCATGATGGTGGAATTCGCGAGCTACCTCCGGCGAGAGAGGATAGAGTTCAACCTGACGGTGTTCAGGAAACTCTTCTCCTACAAGGCGACGCCGGATGTCGTTGCTTACTTCATGGGCTCGCTGATCAAGCACCACAATTGGATCATGAAGATCGCCTTCATCAAGGGCGATCTCAGCAACATCCCTTTCTCCCCCCAGCAGAAGGGAGAGGAGTTCTACCGCCCGCCGGCCGTGTCCGGCAACGATGTCGACCTCCACAAGTTCTTCCTCCACAAGGACTTCAAGGTCGCCTTCCTGCGAAGGGGCCTCGATGCGCTCCTCCCCGTTCTGCCCGACAAAGGTATTGTTTTCTCCCCATTGCTGACATCGCCATATTGTCATGGAAATCTTCTAACTTTTCCAAGTTATTTCATGCAGGGGAGCGGCTAATCCCTATGAACCCGCCGTTTGCGGACTCGGGGTTGTCTACGGACCCTCTCGCTCACGAGAAGGCAGCGGCGGCGGCCTGTCGAGACGAGGCGGCTCTCTCCAAACCCTCCTCCAGCAAGAGGCGACCTGAGGATGTGGGGTCGAGCCCGCCCCATCGCCAACAATTACCAAAAAAGATGAGGAGAGTCGTGCTGGCTCCACAGGTGAAACAACAACAACAACATCAACGAAGCCCCAAAAACATGAGCTCGCCCGAGGTCATCCCGAATGGGTCGTCGGAGATCCCGCTGATGGAGATCACCAGCAAGGGGATGGAAGGTGGCAAGACCCCTGCTCCTCCCGCGGTGACCTCTGCTCCTCCCACGACGAAGAAGGCGGCTCGCGAGCCCGCTGCGCCAATAGAACACCCCCTCTTTGGGTTTGGGGGGAGGTGGAAGGACTCGGCGGGCGAGCCCATGGTCCAGTGGGATGACCTCGCCCACCGAGTCTCCATATCTACCCTCCACCCCTCCTGGGCTGACCGCGAGCCCGCCACCGGTCATGCCTATGAACTAGGTTTCTGCCTATATGGCTGCGAGGACGTCGAGACCTACAAGGGCGTCCCCCTGCGGCAGCTGGGCCATGATGGCCTGCAAGCCCATATGCGAGCCATGGAGCTCCACCACATGGTGGTCCGCCGCAGCTTCAACCTCAGTAACCTCCTCCAGAAGGCCGAGCAAGCTCGCGACGTCGCCAAGGACAAGGCTGCCGACCTGGCGAGGCAGCTCGGCATTGCTGAGAATCTACTCACCCAGGCCGTCGTCGGACTGGTAAGTGTCAGGCTGTTGCCTATCCTTTTCCCCTTAGGATTTTTGCTCTGTTGCTAATGTATTTCCTCTCTTATCAGGATGCAAAGGCTGCTGGGGAGTTGCGGGCTCGCGACGCCGGGCAGGAAGAGGAGATCGGCCAGCTGCGCGCTCGCCTTGCCGAGCTGGAGGGGACGAATGCGAAGGTGATGGAGGAGAACAAAAGCCTCAGCCGCGAGGTCCGCCTCCAGGCGGAAATCTTCTTCCCGGCTCGCGATGTCGAGCCCTCCTTCCCCTAAAAGAGCCCAAGGATCTTCAGCGAGGCTGACATTGCTGAAAGGCTGCGGATCAACTCCATCCAAACCGCCGAATGCACCCTCTAGATGATGAAGGATACAAGAGTGCTGGTGGAGGGTTGCGAGGAGATCTCAATCCGGGACCTGATGCCGAGCCTGTTCCCGGTGACGCCGCCCAGCGAGAAGATGGACAGCCTTGACGCGCTCTTTGGGAAAAGCTTTCAGGACCTATTCGGCGGAGGGGTGGAGGATCACCAATCCGGCGAGGGGGGCAAGGGCTAATCGTGTATATATTTATTTTTGTAATCTCGTCGAGGCGAGCTCCATCTGTAAATATTACTGTTCAATGGAATACATTTTTGATTATAACCTTGTCCATTTTTTTTATCATTTTTCTGTATATCTTTGCTGTGTTCTGCTTGCTCGCGAGCCCTTCCCTTGGTGATATCGCATAGATAGGTTTTGCGAGTAGGACAGTTGTTAGGACTCGCTCCCGATAGCATACTTTGAGAACTCGCCAATTCTTAGACAATCCGGGGATGGACTACCCGCTGTACTGGGCACATCAGCCCCAGCTCGCTCGTGGGCTGCCTATTTTTATCAATATAAGACCAAAATCATAAAATTTCACAAGTAAAACTGAGAAGGGGTGGAGCATCATACTGGAGCCCGCCTCCCTCCAGCGAGTTCCAAGGGCCCGGCTCGCCACCCTTCTGCCGAGGCCGAGCTGAGTTGGCGAGACCGGACTTGCCCATGCATAACTCTCTTCTCTTATTCTTAGAAGAAATGTCAAGCTTGTTAGACAACATCTGAAGAGTGTAGGACTTCCCCGGGTGACTTCCAGCCCTGCCAGCTAGGTGAGAGCCTGACAGCGGGATCTGCTCGGGGTCTGAGGTTGACACCGAGTGACTTCTAGCCCTGTCAGCTAGGTGAGAGCCTGACATCGGGATCTGCTCGGGGTCCAAGGCTAACACCGAGTGACTTCTAGCCCTGTCAGCTATGTGAGAGCCTGACAACGGGATCTGCTCGGGGTCCAAGGATGACACCGAGTGATTTCCAGCCCTGTCAGCTAGGTGAGAGCCTGACAGCGGGATCTGCTCGGGGTCCAAGGCTGACACCGAGTGACTTCTAGCCTTGTCAGCTAGGTGAGAGCCTGACAGCGGGATCTGCTTGGGGTCCAAGGCTGACACCGAGTGACTTCCAGCCCTATCAGCTCGGTGAGAGCCTGATAGCGGGATCTGCTCGGTGTCCAAGGTTGACACCGAGTGACTTCCAGCCCTGTTAGCGAGGTGAGAGCCTGACGGCAGGATCTGATCGGGGTCCTAGGCTTACACCGAGTGACTTCCAGCCATGTCTGCTAGGTGAGAGCCTGACCGCGGGATCTGTTCGGGGTCCAAGGTTGACACCGAGTGACTTCCAGCCCTGTCAGCTAGGTGAGAGCCTGACAATGATATCTACTTGGGGCACAAGGCTGACAACGAGTGACTTCCAGCCATGTCAGCTAGGTGAGTGCCTGACAGCAGGATATGCTTAGGGTCCAAGATTGACACCGAGTGACTTCCAGCCATGTCAGCTAGGTGAGAGTCTGACAACGGGATCTGCTCGGGGTCCAATGCTGACACCGAGTGACTTCCAGCCCTGTCAGCTAGGTGAGATCCTGACAGCGAGATCTGCTCGGGGTCCAAGGTTGACACTGAGTCACTTCCAGCCCTATCAGCTAGGTGAGATCCTGACAACGGGATCTGCTCGGAGTTCAAGGCTGACACTGAGTGACTTCTAGCCCTGTCAGCAAGGTGAGAGCCTGATAGCGGGATCTGCTCGGGGTCCAAGGTTGACATCGAGTGACCTCCAGCCCTGTCAACTAGGTGAGAGCCTGACAGCGGGATCTGCTCGGGGTCCAAGGTTGACACCGAGTGACTTCCAGCCCTGTCAGCTAGGTGAGAGCCTGATAGCGAGATATGCTCGGGGTCCAAGGTTGACACCGAGTGACTTCCAGCCCTGTCAGCTAGGTGAGAGCCTGACAGCGGGATCTGCTCGGGGTCTATCAAATGAATACAACCTATCGTACGAATTACCGCAGCAGAATTGATATATCAAGAGATTTTATTAAGAACAGAGCACCACTTACATGTCTCAAAGATAAAAATGCTTCATGTCATCACCGCTCCAGGTGAGACTTAGGGTCTCGCCCTCCACATTTCGGAGTCGATACCCTCTTGACCTCAGTGCCTCTTTTATAATGAACGGACCTTCCTAGCTGGGTTGAGCTTCCCCACGGTTAACGACCTTCCCGCTGCATCCACCTTCGTCAGCACCAAGTCCCCCTCTGCAAATTATTTGACTCTGACGTTCTTGTCAAAGTACTTAGTCATCCTCCTCTTCACCTCTTTTTGTCGGATGGCGGAAAGGTCCCGCAGCTCCTCCACCATGTCAAGAAAGAGCCGCAGCTCTTCCTCATTCTCAGCTTGCCATTCTTCCCTGCCTTCCCTGGCTGCGATGACTCGAAGCGTTTGAACCTCAAATTCCACGGGAGTACTGCCTCACACCCATGGGAGAGCTTGAAAGGAGTCTCCCCTGTTGCTGTGTTGGGGGTGGTCCTCAGGGCCCAGAGGACCGGGGAAGTTGCTCCACCCAGCTTCCTTTCAGATTTTGAACTTTCTTTTTCAAGAGATTAACAATGATCTTATTGGCGGTCTCCACCTGCCCGTTGCTCCTAGGGTGGTGGACCGAGGCAAACTTGAGGTCAATCCCAAGCTGCTCGCAGAAACTTGTGATCTCCGCGCTGGCGAACTGGGGCCCGTTGTCCGTGATAATGGCTTGGGGTAGCCCATAGCGGCAGTTGATCTCTCCCCAAACAAAGTTTCTGATGACCTGGGAGGTTACCTTGGCCGGCGCCTTCACCTCCAACCACTTAGAGAAATAATCGATCATCACCAGCAGGAACCTCCTTTGCCTACTGGCCTGGGGGAACGGTCCAACCAAGTCCATCCCTCAAAAGATAAAGGGCCAGTGGCTGTGATACTCTTGAGTCGCTGAGACGGCTGTAGTTAGAGGGGGGCAAACAACTGTCACTTGTGGCATCTTCTCGCGAACTCTATTGCATCGCGGCCCAGGGTGGGCCAGAAATACCCTTGCCTGACGATCCCTCCTTCCAGGGTCCAACTCCTGAAGTGACTCCCACACTCCACGGAGTGGACTTCTTCCAAGATTCTTTGTACTTCCACCTCGGCTACGCAACGAGCCAACATCCCCGAGAGAGTCTTTCTGTACAACTGCCCGTCCCGGAGGAGGTAGTACGATGATTTGTACCTGAGCTTCTTCTTGTCCACCCCCTTTGATACTCTCCCGTGGAGAGGAAAGTCGTGACCGAGTCCATCCACGAGGGTCGCTGATCTATCTCCATGAGCTCTCCCTCTTTGATGTAGGGACGAAATAGGTCGGTGATGGTACCCCCCACCCGGGGACCATGCTTCGCTAGTTGGTCGACCGACTCATTTTCCTCCCGGGGCACGTGCCAGATAGAGAAGGTTTCAAATGTGCCGATGACCCCTTCACTTTGGCTAAGTATAGCCGCGGGGTAGGCTCTCTTGCCTCAAACTCCCCATTGATTTGGGAAGCTACCACCATGGAGTCGGTAAGGACCTCCACGTCCAACACCCCTAGCTCCCTGGCCAGGTGCAGCCCTGCTATCACGGCCTCATACTTCGGCTTGATTATTCGTGATGGGGAAGTGCACCACCTCTGTTTGCTTGATTCTAGTTCCCTGGGGGCTCTCCATGATCACCCTCACCCACAGGGAATGCCTCCTCGAGGCGCCATCCACCTTCACCTTCCATGGAGTCGGACGAGTGAGCTCTTCCTCCGCCACCTCAATCACATAATCGGCCAAAAAGTCAGTCATTTCTTGAGCCTTGATCGAGAGGCGGGGGACGAAGGAGATGTCGAATTCGCTCAACTCCACCAACCACTTGGCCAGCCTGCCAGAATGCTCCACCTCCTCAAAGATGTTGCAGAGGGGATGGTCAGTCACCACTCGGGTAGAGTGTGCCTGGAAATAGGGCTGCAGCCTTCGGGCCGAGATGACCAGGGCGAAGGCCAGCTTCTCCAAAATTGGATATCGGAGCTCGGCCTTTCTCAAGACCCGGCTCACGTAGTATATGGCAAGCTGCTTCTTCCCCTCTTCACGAACTAGGACAGAGCTCAAGGCCTCTGCCCCGACCCCGAGATACAAAAATAGGTCCTCCCCCTCCTTCGGCCCTTGGAGCAACGGAGCTTGCGTCAACTGCATCTTGTGGGCCTGGAATGCCTCCTCGCACTCCCTGGTCCACTCGAATTTTTGCCCCCCCCCTTAGTGTTTTAAAGAAGGGGGAGCACTTTTCCCCAGCCCAAGAGAGGAACCTACTTAGCCCTGCCAGCTTCCCTGTTATCTATTGCACCTCCTTAGTATTCTGTGGCGACCCCAGCTCCATGATAGCCTTGACTTTATCAGGATTTGGTTCGACCCCTGCGGGGGTGAGGAGGTGCCCCAAGAACTTCCCCCTGCTGGCCCGAAGACGCACTTCAGGGGGTTCAGCCGCATTTTGTATTTGCGTACGATGGCAAAGGTTTCTTTTAGGTCCTGGAGGTGAGAGTCCACATCATGACTCTTGATCATAAGATCATCTACATACACCTTCAGATTCCTCCCCTTCTGTTCTTTAAAACCTTATCCATCATCTTTTGATAGGTCATCCCTGCATTCTTCAGCCCGAAGGGCATCATTTTGTAACAGTAGCATCCATCGCCCGTGATGAACGAGACGTCCTTGATGTCCGGGGGTGCATCCTGATTTGATGATAACCTGAAAATGCATCTAGAAAACTCATTACAGAAAAACCAACGGCTGAGTTAACCAGCACGTTGATCTTAGGCAAGGGATAACAGTCCTTAGGACAAGATTTATTAAGCAAAGAGAAATCGATATACGTATACCACCGGCCGTCTCCCTTTTTAACCATGGCCACGTTGGAGACCCAGCCGCGGTATCTGATCTCAGACATGAAGCTGGCCTTCAGAAGCTTTACCACCTCTTCTCTGATGGGCTCGTCCAGTTTGTCCGCGGTGGACCTCTTCTTTTGTTGGACGGGGTGTGTTCCCGGTTCCAAGTTGAGGCGGTGGCAAGCCACATCCGCGTCAACCCCCGACATCTCTGCCGAGCTCCATGCGAAGATGTCCACATTCTTCTGGATGCACGCCAGCATCCTGCCTTGAGCCTCTGGGGTCAGCCCTCTTCTGACGCGGACCTTCTCCACCCTGCCTCTACGGGTGAGGACCTCCAGCTCCACCACCTCTTCCGCAGCCTCCAACCTGGACTGCTCCCCCCATTCCTCCACATCCCTCTCATCTGGGACGAGGACCTCCGCCTCTACCTCTTCCTCCACGGCCATCGCCTCGGTCGACACCTCCTGATCTCAACCTGCCACCTCAACCTCGGTGCAACTCTCCACGTCCAGCTCCTCCCTGCTAGCTTCCTGCTCTGCCTCCACTATCCTTCGCTCCATCTCCTCACCCCCTCTTGCTAAGAGATGGAGTTCACAGTGGCGACGTAGCATTCCCTCGCCACCTTGGGTTCCCCCCTGACCCGAACTTGGATTCCCTCGGTATTGAACTTTAAGCACTGATGGAACAATGAGGGGACGTAGCGGAAGGTGTTAATTAGGGGCCTCCCGAAGATGGAGCTGTAGCTGCTGGCGGCGTCCACGATGATAAACCTGCAGTTCCTGGAATGCCCCCCCCCCCAGGTTGACATGGAGCCCCACTCCTCCTTCTACCTCCTTCCTCTCCCCTGAAAATACAAACAAGGGCCCATCCGAGGCCAACACCCTCTTCACCTCCACCTTCATCGCGTCAAACACCTTCTTAAAGATGACGTTGACGGAGCTTCCGTTGTCAACGAGGATTCGGGAGATGGTAAAATTTTCGATGGCTGTCTGGATGACCAGTGCATCCCAAAATGGATCCTCATGATCCAGCATATCGCTCTTCGAGAAGCTGGCCTCTCTTCTGGGGGTGGGGTTTGGGATGTGGAGCCAATGCTCCAGCGATACATGGTATGGAGGATTGCCCTCCAGGAGGCCTCTACTCCCCCCCCACCCCCGTGGATCACTCCAATCTTACCTCGGGTCCCGACATCTACCCAGTCTTCACAACGGTCCTCCTCCGCTCGAGGTAGGACCTCCTCGATCCTCACTTCCTGGATCCCCTTCTACTGCTACTGCTCCTTGTTTCCCCTCATTTCAAGGAACTCCGGGCATGTGGCTGTAGCGTGCCCTTCCTCTTGATGGAAGTCACAGTAGGGTAACCCACCCTAACTTCTCTCCTCCTCCTCCTTGCTACTCTCCTCCTCTCCTATGGCTATGGCCATAACCTGTTCTTGATCGGGGAGTCGAGGCCTCTAGCCATGCCTTCAGCCAGGGGGGCGGAATTGATCCTGCCCCCCTTGATGGCGGTCACTTCCTTGATACCCTCTTTGTGGCCCCTGCCCTTGCGACTCGGGCCTCCAGCCTAGCTGACAGTAGGGCTCCTGATCCCCCCCACCTGGGCTGCTACTGCCCCTGGAGCTGCCTCTGCTCCCTTTGCCGGGGCTTGGCTCTCCTCTCCTCCCCTCTTCTGACTCTTGGCTCCTTCTCTTCCTCCGTGGCACAGCTGGCCAACTTCCGGGCAAACTTTGGATTTGATTCCTCTCTGTCAACTTCTCTCGCCGCCCTCTCCATCAGCTCCTCGTAGGAGAGGGGGCACTCTCTTCAGCTCCATCCTGAAGAGACCCTGCTGTAGTCCCAGGGTGAAAGCCATCATCAGACTGTGGACTGGCATCTCCTGGACTTGGGTGACCTCCTTCTGAAACCGGTCGACGTAGCTCCGCAATGTCTCATTCACTCCTGCTTGATGTGGAACAGGGACTCCGACTCCTTCTTCCTCCTCTTCGAGGTAGTGAACCTCAACATGAACCCCCGACGCAGGTCCTCAAAGCTGTTGGGTACATTGGTTTAAATGTACCTCATTTGAAGAAGCTTCACCCAACTCAATGATATACATCAAAATGTATTTGATGTATTTTTGAGTTACTTGTGCAGGTTAAGTATTTGCAGGACTGAAGCAAAAGGTTTCTAATCCATGTGTCGACACCCAGAGGGAAAGTGTTCGACACTTAGACAGACACCCAGGCAAGCAGTGTCGATACTTGGAGTCATTGTGTCGACACCAGGGATGCTGAGTCGACACCAGACACAAAGTGTCGACACAAGAAGCTGTCTCGACACTCAGTGAAGAAAAGTGCAGTAAAGCTGTGTCGACACTTAGCAGCAGTGTCGACACCTAGAAGAACTGTGTCTACACTAGAAAGTGTCGACACTTGGAGCTGTGTCGACACTCAGCAAAAGTCAGCAGAGACTAAGTATAAGTGTCGACACCCAAAACAATGTGTCGACACTCAAAAGAAGAGACAGCATTTGAAGTAAGTGTCGACACCCAGAACAATGTGTCGACACACAACAGAAGAGTCAGCATTTAAAGAAAGTGTCGACACAGACAGTATGTGTCGACACTCAGCTGAAGACTCAACACTTGAAGAAAGTGTCGACACATGGAGATGTGTTGACACTTAGCGAAGAACAGCAAGATCAACAAAATATTCTAAGTACAAGTGTCGACACTAAGGGGATGTGTCAACACTCAGCTGAAGTCTCAACAGAAGAATCAAGTGTCGACACAAGGAGCTGTGTCGACACTCAGCAAGTATCAACACTGAAGACATGTGTCGACACAAGAAGCAGTGTCAACTCTTAACAGATTC